>CAUYQV010055129.1:0-19590 GCA_963574575.1 Galagoides demidoff
TTGCATTAGATTTAGAAATTTTGAATAGACCTATATGAAGCACTGACATTGCATCAACAATATAAAATCTTCCAAAAAGGAAAATCCCTATACAAAATGATTTCACAACAGAATTCTGTGAACTCTTCAAAGAGGATTGAGAACCTATATTGCATAACCTATTCCAAAACATAAAGAAGGAAAGAATCCTCCCCAATATATTGTATGAAGCAAATATCACCCCTATTCCAAAACCAAGAAAGGACCCAGCAATAAAGAAAAACTATAGGCCAATATCATTAATGAATATCAGTGCAAAAATATTCAATAAGATCCTATCAAACAGAATACAAGGACACATTAAAAAAATTATACATCATGATCATGTTGGTTTTATCCCAGGGATGCAAGGTTGGTTTAACATGTATAAATCCCTAATGTAATTCATCACATAAATTAAATCAAACACAAAGACCATAGGATTATCTCAAATGATGCAGAAAAGGCTTTTGATAGAATCCAGCACCTTTTTTTTTTTTTTTGACAAGAACACTTAAGAAAATAGAGTTAGGTGGGATGTTTCTTAAAGTTGCAGAGGTTATCTAAAACAAACCCACAGCCAATAGCATATTGAATGGATTAAAACTGAAAGCATTTCCACTTAGAACTAGAAATAGATAGGAATGCCCAGTGTTGTTACTGCTATTCAGGTTAAGACTGGAAGTTCCAGCCATTGCAATCAGACAAGAGAAGGAAGTCAAGGGTATTCAGATGGGGACAGATGAGGTCAAACTTTCACTCTTTGCTAATGACATTATATTATACCTGGAAAACCCCAGGGACTCAACTACAAAGCTCTTAGAAGTGAACAGGAAATATAATAATGTCTCAGGATACAAAATCAATATGCACAGAACAGTAGCCTTCCTATATGCCAATAACATTCAAGCTGAGAACAAAATCAATAACACAGTACCTTTTAAAGTAGCTACAAAGAAGATAAAATATCTGAGAGTATATCTAAAAAAGGATGTGAAAGTTCTCCATAAAAAGAACTACCAGGCGGGGCTCAGTGGCTCAGCCTGTAATCCTAGCACTCTGGTAGGCTGTGGTGGGTGGATTGACTAAGCTCAGGAGTTTGAGACCAGACTTAAAAAGAGTGGAGAAATTGTCTCTAAAAAGAAAAAAAAAAAAAAAAGGGCAGGACGTTGTGGTGGGTGCCTTTAGTCCCAACTACTTGGGAGACTGAGGGAAGAGAATCACTTAAGCCTAATAGTTTGGGGTTGCTGTGAGCTGTGATGCCATGGCACTCTACTAAGGGCAACAGAGTGAGACTCTGTCTCAAAAAAAAAAAAAAAAAAAGAACTATGAAATGCTAAGAAAAGAAATAGCAGAAGATGTTAACAAATGAAAGAACAGACCATGTTCACAGTTGAGAAAATCAACATTATTAAAATGCCTATACTGCCCAAAGAGATCTACAGATTTAATGCAATCCCCATCAAACCACCAATGTCATACTTTGAAGAACTTGAAAAAAAAATAGTACTTCATTTCATATAGAACCAGAAAAAAAAATAGTATAGCCAATAAAATTTTTAGACACAGATACGAATCTGGAGGCCTCACATTATCAGAGTTCAGATCTGGTATACAAGTCTATAGTGATCTAAACAGTACAGTACAGGCACAAAAATAGAGATTCTCTAAGGAATAGAATAGAGAAGGTAGAGATGAACGCAGCCACATATCGCTGTTTCACTTTGATAAATCAGGCAAACACATGCATTTGGGTAAAGAATCCCTATGTAATAAACAGGGTAGGAGCACTGGTTAGCCACATGCAGAAGGAGGAAACTGGATGCTCACCTCTCACAATTGACAAAAATTGATTCTTGTGAGATAAAATATTTAAATTTAAGACATAAAACAATATAAATTCTAGAAGAGTATGTGGAAGAAACACTTGAAAAAAAATGGCCTGGGAAGAGATTTTATGTAGAAGAACCCCTTGGCAATGACCACCACAACAAAAGTAAATAAATACGCGGATCATGATCAAGCTAAAAAGCTTCTCAACAGCTAAAGGCACCACAACCAAAGCAAACAGACAGCCTTTAATATGAGAGAAGATTTCTGCATGCTACAAATTTGACAAAGAGCTGATAACGAAAATCTACAAAGAACTCAAATTCATCAAGTTGATCAACTCAAATAATTTGCTCTTTTCTTGTTCACTTATAAGTGGGCAGGAGACATGAATAGAAACTTCTCTGAAGATGATAAATGGCCAACAAACAGATGAACATATGCTTATCATCTGTAATCATCAAAACACTCCGAGATATCATCTAACTCCAGTGAGATTAACCCGGATTACAAATTCCAGAATCTGCAAATGCTGACATGGATGTGGAGAGTAGTGAACACTTTATAATGATTTCTTTTTTTCAAATAGATCTTTGAAAGCACAGAAATCCAAAGCAAAAATAGACAAATGAATTGCATGAAGCTAAAAACTGCACAGCAATAGAAACATTAAAATGGAAAGACAATCCCACAAAATGTGAAAAATAAGGGATTGATATCCAAAGATATAAGGAACTCCAATAACAATATAATAACAGAAGTAAATGGATTTTAAAAATAGGCCATTTGTATTTTTAAAGTTAAACAAAGAAGGAAAGCATAGCAGGATGAATAGAATTGTGATTCTGCTCCTGAGTTAGCAAGTAGCCAACACAGACTGCCTCTTGTCTTTCCTTTTTCATGGTTGATTTGCACAGTTGGATTCTCTGAATTATGAAAAGGGGAATATATCAAGAATATCAACTGGAATTTTTGTAACAGTAGGTTTTTTGATTGATATCTTACTGTTCCAAATCTCAGGGTTCATAGAAAGCAGTAATTATCATAGTCTATCAAGTGTCCCAGGAGAAAAAAAAACAAGAGAAATAGATGTGGTAAGAATATTTTTTTTATTCAGGTAAACAAAGAGTTTATTTTGATGACAAGAGCCATATAGGATTTCTCCAAGCTTCTCATGTTTTTTCATTCCTCAAATAACTTCCACTGGTTCTACTTTTATCTATTAAAGTGTCATTAGGCTTATGCTACCTAGAATTCAGTTTAAATTAGAACAAAAGTAATAAAATGTCAAATATTTCTGACGGCCTAATACTGACCAACTACATTTCTAGTGACAGCCTTGACTAAAATCTATTAGTCTACAGATGCCGTTTGCCACACTAATTATGGACATGCATTTGTGTCTCCTAAACTCTTCCAATTCTTTTTCCACCTTATAATTGCCACTTCAATTTTTTAAAGGCACTTTTTTCAAAGATCTATGGAAATGCTTACAAACATATTCTCCCATGTCCCCAGCTTAAGGTAATAATTTGATTCTCCGTCTTCTTTCTAAGCCATTAGAATATAAACTTCATGGATGGAGAGAACAGGAGTCTTATTCATCATATTACTTGCAGCATCTACTGTTGAGCTTAGAAAGTAGGCACCCAGTAAGGGTTTTGTTAGCTAAGTGAGTGTTTGTAAGGATTAATGAGTAAATCAACAATTGGTAAATTAGCTTATTATTGTTTATGTAGAATGAAAACTTCAAAAAAACATTAAGTCAATCAACTTATGGTTGTGATCTGGACACAAAAATACCAATTCACTCTTGACAACGTATTAAGTTTTCTGGCCACTTAACTGCTTTTTCACTAAAAGCAATTGTGGTATTTAATATTGAGCAAATATTCATACCCCCATTCCAGTGACATCTTTATAATCACAACCTGAGAACTGGCTACACATTGACTTCCAAAGTTTGGAAAATTGTATAAAGTTGAAGCCAGTAAAGATCAATCTAACAGATGGTTAAATTCAAGCATTCCTATGTAATGGTTTATTTTGATTACTTAAGGTAAAGAAGAACTGTTGCATGGCAATTTATTTTTATTTTGCCAACACTCCAGGTGAAAGTAAAGCACTTTGACCAATGATCTAATCATATAAACCCTGAGCATTCCTTACCTCTTACTACTTATTGTTTGTTTTTTCTGCCATCCACCTGTGGTTCTTCTCTATATCTAGTGAGTAACTTAAGATTCAGCAAAAAATATGAAGAGTTTGAAAAGATGCACTAATTATCCTTATCATAGACATTTTAATTTATTTTTGTTATATTATAGATACACCTTACATATTTGAGGAAATTAATGACAAAAATGTATTCCTCTGGTATTTTTTAAAGATATTGAGGAAGGAAATAGCAGAAGATGTTAATAAATGGAAGAACATACCATGCTCAGGGCTAGGAAGAATCAACTTTGTTAAAATGCCCATGCTACCCAAAACAATCTATCAATTTAATGCAATACCCATCAAACCACCAAAGTCATGCTTTAAAGACTTAAAAAAATAGTATTTCAATTCATATGGAACCAGAATAAAGCCAAAATAGCAAATACAATTCTTAGGAATAAAAAAAAAAATCTGGAGGCATCACTAACAAACTTCAGGTTATGTTACAAATCTACAATGATCAAAACATCCTGGTACTGGCACAAAAATAGGGATGCATCTTTATGAAATAGAAGAGAAAATCTAGAGATTATCCAGCCACATATCAGCATTTGATCTTTGATAAGCCTAAAAAAAGCATTCCCTGGAGAAAAAAAATCCCTATTTAACAAATGGTGCTCCGAGGCTTTGTGCCTGTAGCTCAAGCGGCTAAGGCGCCAGCCACATACACCAGAGCTGGAGAGTTTGAATCCAGCCAAGGCTGCCAAACAACAATAACAACTACAACCAAAAAAATAGCTAGGTGCTGTGGAGGGCACCTGCAGTCCCAGATACTTGGGAGGCCAAGGCAAGAGAATTGCTTAATCCTATTCTCTTGGAAGTTTCTGTGAGCTGTGATGCTATAGCACTCTACCCAGGGTGACAGCTTGAGGCTTTGTCTCAACAACAACAAAAAAGGTGCTGGGAGAACTGGTTAGCCATATGTAGAAGGCTGAAACTGGATGCACACCTCTCATCATAGACAAACATTGATAGTCCCTGGATAAAAGATTTAAACTTAATACATGAAACAATAAAAATACTAGAAGAGAGTACAGGGGAAACACTTAAAATGTTGGCCTTGGAAAAAACTTTATGAGGAGGAATACATTGCAGCAACATCAAAAATAAATAATTGGCTTTTCATGGAGCTAAAAAAGCTTTTGCACAGCTAGAGTACCACAAACAAAGCAAAACAACAGCCTTTGGAATGGGAGATTTTTGCATGTTATGAATATCAAAAGCTTGATAACTAGAATCTACAGAGAACTCAATTTAAATAATAAGAAAAGAGCAAACAACCCTTTCTATAAGTGGGCAAGAGACTTGAACAGAAACTTCTCCAAAGATTGACAGATAAATGGCCAACAAACACATGAAAAAATGCTCCTTGTCTTTAATTATCAGAGAAATGCAAATAAAAACCACTTTGAGATGTCACCTGACTCCACTAAGATTAGCCCACATCACAAAATCCCAGAACTGCAGATGCTGGTGTGGATGTGGAGACAAGAGAACACTTCTACACTGCTGGTGGGATTGCAAACTAATACACCTTTATGGAAAAAAGCATGGGTAATTCTCAAAGATTTGAAAGTTAACTTCCATTTGATCCCACAATTCCATATACCCAGAAGAACAAAAGTCATTATACCACAAAGACATTTGCATCAGAATGTTTACTCCAGCTCAATTAATAATTGCCAAGTTGTGGAAGTAAACCAGATGCCCATTAATCCATCAATGGATATACAAATTGTGGTGTATGTATACCATGGAATAATATTCAGCCATAAAAAAGATGGAGACTTTACATCTTTTATGTTTACTTGAATGGAGTGAAAGACATTCTTCTTAGTAAAATATCTCAAGCATGGAACAATAAATAACCAATGTACTCAATCCTAATATGAAACCAATACATAAACAATTACAAGTTCACATGAACAATAGAACACAAATACAGTCTAGTGTGGGGGGATGGGGGGGGAGGAGGGAGAGAGGGCAGGAAATAGGACAGAAGAAGGGATCTCGCATAATGGTCACAATGCCTGAGTAGATACAACACCCTCAGGGTGAGGGGGAGTTCTTTTACAACTGGACTCTTACCTTGGAAGTGAGAACAGCATAATCTAGAAATGTATATCCTTATATTAATTTGAAATAAAAAATAATAAACATATAAAAAAAAAGATATTATTAAAATAAAATATGAAATATCTGCCTAATCTAAACTAGATATGTGTTTTCCAAACTGCCCATTAGCTTTGAATTCTTTTCACCTAAAATAAAGCATCTGTTCCATGTAATAACTTTGCATAAATTAGTTCAATTGGCACAGTGTTTACAATAAAACTCTAGAAACACAATCTCCATTTGAGAAGATTAAACGTATTGTATTATATTAGAATTGAAAGGGAGACTTTCTCAACTTCCAGGGCATTTTTAAGCTTTAATGGAGTATATTTTAACACACACTAACAAAAGAAAAAAAAAGCAAAAAAAAAAAAAGAAAAATAGATTTAAAATACGCCTGAAGTTGGATTTTTCTCTTAGATGAGAACATAGAGAATAAAGGTTTTAGCGCGCATATTCACATCGAAATACTTTATTCAGTGTTTGCTATAAAGTAATGTTTCCTGATGAATGTTTCATTGCATCATTTATGTAGTAATTTTTAATTTATCTTTTACTTCCTTCCAGAAACATATTTTTTTCCAGATATATCAATCCAGTTAAAAATGATATTTAATGAGGAGAAATATAAATAGATCATATATAACCCATTTGCACTCTTCTTAATAAAACAGTGACATGGAAGAAATGGTACATAAATTGTTAGAATGTCCATAAAATGAAAAATAATTAGGCTGAAACGTGCATGTTTAAAAGCACTTAGTACATAACATTACTAAGGTGACATTTCCTTTTTTAAAACTAAGAAATATTGTCTTACAAAAACTAAGAGAAAAGAATAGCAAGCAGTAGCAAGCAGGCTGACAAAGACTTGTGGTTCTAATCAAGTCTCACACATTTGCCAGTTCATAACACATTTCTAATTCTGCTGTTGGGCTTTTTTGCTTTATTGAAAAAAAAATATTATTAGATTTCAATTCAAACACTCTGATTTGTAGATTGGTAGTTTCTGGGAGCATTTGCTATAAGTGAGGAATTCATTTTTTTATTGTCTTCCTCTTTAAAACTAATGTTTGTTAGGAAAATGTTTCTCCATTTAATGATTAATATCATAAATTGTATACTTACTGAGTTTGTATTGTTGTGTTCTTAGTTCAGGTTTCTATTGCCCATGTATTTAGGCAAAAGCAGTCAAGGAAACAATCATGTTCTGGCAAAATCTTCCTAGATCAATCCGTTTTTGTTTCCTAGTCAAATTCTGTAATAATCCAAATGTCAACCCCAAAGGGTATATGACTTTCAAGAGGTAGGAAGATTACTTTCTCTCTCTCTCAATTTTAGAAACTAGTGATTAAATTGACTAGGTGTAGAGTAGAAATGTCTGAACACAATAACTAAGAAAATGTGGTGAAGGCCGTGTTAACCAGTTTGATGAAAATATTTCAAATGGTATCTAAAACCAGCACATTGTCCCCCAAGATTGCATTAATGTACACAGCTATGATTTAATTTAAAAAAAAGAAATAAAATTGGGAGATTTACCTTTCTTAATTCTCCTGGATGAGTTCACAATTTCTGTAAATTTTCATGATGATTAAAATTCTCATAAAAAAATAAAAATAAAATAAAATTTCATTATGCATATATCTATATTAGTTATTTTATGAGGGTATATCTACATCAAGATATTATCAACAAATTATTATCTACACAAATATTATGAGCATTAAAATTTAGCTGCATCTAGAAATGAATTCCTAAAAAATAGAATGTTTTATTGATCTGTTATTAACTGGCTTAAATATGTTTTTCAGAATGAAAGCAGCTTCTAATTTGCATGATATTTATTATTTATATTTGCCTTGGTAACTAATAATAACAATATATAAAATAGCAAACTTTGTTAGTAATAAAATTAATGTCATGTGGACTAAATAATGTATCTATATTAAATATATCTTTCACATCCATATCTAATATGAATAGAAATTTAAGTTTACTTTATTTATTATTTTGATCCCACTAAAAGGAAATTTGTTAGAGTACAGTGTTCAAGTTGTTCAATTTTCACTGGTTAATTTTCTACATTATAATTTTTTTCCTCATACTCATTTTGTAAATATTTTCTGTATATTCCAATTAAGTATATATTTGATATTATTTTCATATGTTAAAACATGTCATCTCTTAAATACATCTGAAAACAGGATGAATAATCACACAAAAAATTAGATATTTTAAATTCATTCAAGAGGGTCAGATGTGGTGTCTCATGCTTATAATCCCCGAATTCTGGGAAGCTGAAGCAGGAGTCTTGCTTACAGCCTGGAGTTCAAAATCAGCTTGTGCAAACTAACAAGACCATATCTCTACCAAAAAAAAAAAAAATTAATTCAACAAAACATAATGGACACCGTATGGAAAAAGTTAGCAGATAGGATTCCAAATGGATGGATGGATGGATGGATGGATAGATAGATAGGTACACAGATAGATTGATAGGTAGGTAGATAGATAGATAGATAGATACATAGATACATAGATAGGTAGATAGAGAGAGAGAGAGAGAGAGAGAGATGTGAATGTTGAGTTTTTCTACCTTCTTTTTACTATAATATTGCTCACATTCACCTCATTGCTGCTTTTCTTGACTACGCTGTCAGTTACCCTGAGAATATTCATATTGTTGCCCAGTGATCTGCCAGAGAGTGATTTACCAAGAATGTGACTTATTTTTTACAAAGTGGAATTAACTTGAAGTCAATTTTTTAAAAAAGAATGGAAAATTACATGCAAATTTTTCTCTCTAATTTTGATGCAGGATTACTGGATAAAATAATAACCAAAGATGCATTTTATTTTTTTTTAATTATTATTATTTTTTAGAGACAGATTCTAACTTTGTCATCCTAGGTAGAGTGCTGTGGCATCACAACTCACAGCAACCTCCACCTCCTGGGCTTAGGCAATTCCCTTGCCTCAGCCTTCCAAGTAGCTGGGACTACAGGCGCCTGCCACAAGGCCCAGGTTATTTTTTCTTGCAGTTTGGCTGGGGCAGGGTTTGAACCTGCTACCCTTGGTATATGGGCCCAGCACCCTACTCACAGAGCCATAGGTGCTGCCCCAAAGATATATTTTATATAGACAAGAAAAATTATAGAGGTGAATTAATTAATTTTTGTTTATTGGTAGAGACGCGGTCTTGCTGTTTTACCCAGGTTGATTTTAAACTCCAGGTTGTAAGCAAGTCTCCTGCTTCAGCTTCCTAGAATTCTGGAATTATATGCATGAGCCACCACATAAGCCACCATGACATCACCTGTTAGTCAGACATTAGACCCGTTTACACTGTTCGCTGTCATAGGTAGGACAAGGAGTAACTTTAGTATGGTGAACTATTGAGGACAGAGGGAGTTTCTTGATCTGACTTGCATGGGACTTGTAGAAGTTTGTGCATACATTGGAATCTTGTGACTTAGTGCTGTTAATACAGAGGCAGGAGATTCCTTATTGGTATTGTCATGAATTGTCAGTGCTGGTCAGACAACACTGTTGATCTGATGGGTGATTATACACACACACAGAAATTGCAAAAAGCAAATATCTGATACAATATCTGGATTTATCAATGTTGCAAAAGTGAATTACAGATAAGAAAAGGAGGAAATTAAAATAAATCATGTAGCATTAAGTAGTTTTAGGAAGTATAAGTTTGAACTTATCTAAGACAGATGGATAAATAGGTGGTTAGACTGAAAGGTAGATGAATAAGTGATAATAAACAGAGATATGTTTTGGTGTATTTGTGTGTGTGTGTGTGTGTGTGTGTGTGTATACATATATTTTAGACCTTTGCCCAATAAATGGATCAAGGAACAACCATGCTTTAATAGTTATAAGAAGTATCTAGAGTTTATATATTGGATTTTAAATACCATTTTGTACAAAAAGATACAATGGCTAATGGATTCCTGGGTTTGGACAGGAATAATATAAAATATTTCTAGAATATGTTGTGCCATAGAATTAAGAAATATTTAAGGAGTGGTAAGTATTTATATATGGGGATGATAGATATGTATGATATATACATACAATTCCACTGAAAACCACTGTTTAATTTGTGTATGTGTACACACTTGCATGTACAAAAATTGTTAATCTTATTTTTAAATATCTAGTATTTATGCAAATCAATAGTACTATAAATAATCTTGGAAGGAAGATGAAGGATTATTTTTCATCTGGCTATACTTATAGAAAGCAATGAGAATTAGGAAAGAGTTAGATTTGCCAAGGAATTGAATAGAGGACTAATGAAGCAAAACGGAGAGTCTAAAAGATTCTCACATAGATAGATCCTTGACAAAAGGCATGGGTGGGCACAGCAGCAGGGAATGGATATCATTCAAAAGAAAAATTGTGTTTCATACTTCTCAATGTGAACAAAAATCATTTCCAGGTGGGGTGTAGACCTCAGTGTTAATGAGTAAAAATAAAGCTAGAACATGACAATGGAAATTCTGACTGAACTTCCAGTTATAAAATACTCTTAAATAGGACATAAAATATATTATCTATATAAGAGAAAGGAGGATATGTTGAATGAAGTAAATTAAAGTTAGAAACTTTTGTTAATCAAAACATACCACTAACAGAGTGAAAATGTACTGCACAGAATAATAAAAAGACATTCTGAACACAAATGAAAAAAAATATTTTAAGTAAAAATAAAGTTCTACAACTAAAAGAAAGACAAAACATTAGAAATAAAATGCACCAAAGTCATAAGTAGACATTCAAAATGCCATTATACATATAAATGGTTAGTTAACTTTTATTTTTATAAAAATTTCATCAAAATGATGAACACTTAAACTACTAAAAGATACTACTACCTTAATACCAGAATGTGCAAACTATGACTAATTTAAAATTAATAACTAAATTAAAAATACATTAATACTACTAAGTAGGAACTATGATATGAAAGAATGGAACTCTGATTATATAGATGAAATGTAACATATATAATAATACATGTAAAATGAACTATAGTAATAAATACATAGCTTTAGACATCCTTTTTGAAAAGTATTTAGCAATCACTAGCAAAATCGAAAATATGTATAGACTATTGACTTCACTCTTAGATAAATGCCTTATACATACACACATGTGTACCACAAGATATGAAGAAGAATGATAATGATGTCATGTAATAGCACAGACTTAAAATATCTCAAATTTACAGCAGCAGAAGAGTACATGTACAAATTATAGAAAAGTAGATGTGCAGTTGGTTTATAGCTTTCACATGAAAACTATAAATTGGTTTCATAGTAGGGCTGAGTACATTGGATGCTTTTCTCCCCATTCTTGAGATGTTTTGCTAAGAAGAATATGTTCCAGCTCCATCCGTGTAAACATATAGCCCAAGAAGAAGGGGAAAGAGGAAAGGGAGGGGAGGGAGGGAGGGTAATTGGGAACATACCTATGGTGCATTATACAAAGGTACATGTTAAATTTACTAAGTGTAGAGTATAAATGTCTTAACACAGTAACTAAGAAATTGCGGTGAAGGCTATGTTAACCAGTTTGATGAAAATATTTCGAGTGATATATAAAACCAGCACATTGTACCCCATGATTGCATTAATGTACACAGCAATGATAATTAAAAAAAAGAAAAGTAGATGTATAAATTCGTAAAATGGAAAACACGAATGAATGAAAATGAGCAACGACTACTACTTACAAAAACATAGATGAATCCATACTATTGAGCAAAAGCAGCAAAATTAAAAGTACCTACCAAAAGATTTTGGTCCTAATAGTTAAAAATAGACAAAAAGAATTTAAGTAGAGAACAAGGTTATTAAGAGTACAGGTGATGGGCATAACTCCTGGGTCTATGATCTGTGTTTGAATCTGAGTGACAAGTTAGACTTTATTTTTCTGCAGCTTATGACATACTTCAAAAAAGGTAATCTTGCATTTCTATGGTTTTGAGTGTTTGGTTATCCATCCATTTGGAAAAAAATCTTTGATGCAATCAAAATAGCATAGTTTGTAAAATAACCTAAATAATTAAAATGGGGAGTGTGAAATGAAAAATAACCTATGGAATTAACTGTTGTTAACTTTTATAACTCTCCAGTAAACAATAAAAATTCTAAATAGGAAAGCATTAGAATCATTGTTATTTTAATGAACCTCTCTGTCTGTGTGTGTCTCTTTGTCTTTCTCTCTTTACGTGTAATACATATCCACAAAATAAAAACTGAAACATCATAATTTCAGCTTAATTATTTTGGTATACATGATATATTTATAGAAAAATATAGGCTAATATGTCATATATAATGAAGGTTTGCTATATATAGAATTATCCAGCAAAATCTATCAAGAAAAATCCAATAATATTGACAATTAGGTAATTAATTAGCCACATACTAGTTCCTAAATTTTAATAATTAAGTTAGTTTCATCTTCTTAAAAAATTTTACTTAAAAAAGATAAGTATTCCTTTATTTCCAATATTATTTGATTTCAAGTTATACTTTAATTATGTTTTTAGGTTCTTGTATCTCTTGCTATGTCATTCTTTGATAGTAGGGTTCATGTTTTTTATTTTTCATTTTATGTAATTTGTATGGAATGTACCTAGATTTAATTGGGTCAGGAATAAGTATAGAGTAAATTGACATATCTACAACCAAAATAGTTGTTTTACAGTAATTTTGCAAGCCCAGATAAAATACATACTATTTATTAAACAACTAATATATGAAAAGAAAATTTGTACATTAATATATTCTAGTAACAATTTAATAAGATGAAAATTGAATCTTAGTGAAGTTACCCTACTTGCTGATTACCCTATAAACTAATAAGTGAAAAGATAATTTATGTTTATATCCAACTTCAAATTCCTTAGTCTAGGCATTATGCTACATCATTATAATTTCAACAGCTTTTTCTTGAAATCAAAGGATTTTCAGTCAGTGGACTTCTTCAAACTCTTGCCTCTAGCTTCAGATCCACAGGTATTTATAAACATTGTAAGTGGGACATGGAACTCTGCAAATAACTGGAGAAATTATACTAAAGTGGACATAGGTACCTTTTGCAGACCTAACATTAAATAAAACAGAAAATTTTGAAGAAGAGTGTTTAATTTTAAGTATAGATGTTGAATAACTAAAGACTCAATTAATAATCTATTGGCCACCAGGCGTGGTGGCCCACGCTTATAATCCTAGCACTCTGGAAAGCCAAGGCTGCTGGGTTGCTTGAGCTAAGGAGTTTGAGACCAGTCTGAGCAAGAACTCATCTCTACTAAAAATAAAAAAATTATCTGGGTGTGGTGGCACACACGTGTAGACTCAGCTATTTGGGAGGCTGAGGCAAGAGGATCGCTTGCCACCTGAGAGTTTGAGGTTGCTGTGAGCTATAATGTCACAAAACTCTACCCAGAGCAACAGAGTTAAGACTATCTCAAACAAATAAATAAAAGTAATCTATCAGCCTCCATAACAATACTTAACTATTTTGTATTCTCAATTTAGAATGTCAAATGCTATGAGGAAAAGTCAAGGAAGGTTTACTATATAAAGGAATAAAAAATATTAAGAAAAAATTAAAAATAAGATAAAGATTTTATTGAAATTATTTGCTTTACTATTCACTAGATACATATAGCAGGGCAAATGGGTTTTAGCACCGATATATTTGTCATCATTTTTCATTTTAATTGTTTATATGTAATTATAAACCATTATGTACATTATATAGAAATATATAAAATTCAGAGTAGATCATATTAATCTGCTCAGTGGAATAAAAGTTCCTTCCATTTCATATAAATATAACTCTTCAATTATATATAACAATTGACTTTAAGTGGTAATTTATTCTCATTTCTGATTCATAGAGTTGGTTAGATGATGTAGAGGGTCTCAGAACAAATGTGGAACAGTCAATAACACAGGTTACTAAACCTCTGGACACAGTTTTCTCATCCTTATGCTTAAGGCTTGATTAATCTGAAGTTATTACTTTGCAGATGACATTGTGAAAAAGACCAGTGTTAGCTATCTTAGAATAGCATAAAGTGAGCAACTAATATTTACCTAGTATGATTACTGATTAAGTTGCTGAATATGGTGAAAGAATAATATATTCAGATACACATTGGCCAATTTGGTCAAAATACTTGCTGAACTAACTTCACCAGACTTTTGTCAGGTTCCTCCCCTCTCCACAAATTCCTAGGCCTCAACTCACCCATTCTCCACGGCCTCCTGCCGGGGTGGTCCAGGGTGGGCTTAAATCCTGTAAAACTGGACCTACCAGACAGTAAGGACACAGGGGAATGTGCAAAACACAGTGCCTGCCCCGGCTGTCGGCTGTTGGGCGCACCACACTGGTCTTGTTGAGGCAGGCAGGTGAGCGGTCTGACCCGAAGCTTCTCCAAACCAGAGCTGGTGATCTGCTCCCTCACCGAGTGCAAATGGATCTGGGCAGTGGAAAGAGCAACCAGGGGGCTTTGTGGGAGATGGTGCACTGGGGAGGTGGTGACCCACTGTCCTACCTCAAGAGGACACAGGAGAAATGCGGGGATCACTGTAGCCCTGTGATCATTGTCACACAGGTTGGTCCACTTGGCATAACTTCCCAGAGTCTCTGGAGACCGCCAGTCTGGTCCGCTGTGCGACGGCACGGAATCTGCACTCCAAGCTTAGGTAGTGCAGGCAGACTGGTTCCCTGGCATTGTTAATAGTTTGTACTCTAACACCCCCCTCCCCACCTTTCTGCACCTTCTTTCAGACTCCAAGTGCCATTCCCATGGCTAAGCCTTGATCCTCACCTCAGTATAGATTCTGAGACCCCCTAGCTGGAAGTGGAATTCGGTAAGCTGACCTAGAGTTTCCGATACCCTATCAGGCCTGCAGGAACCCCACCCCCAGATCTGTAGTGCTATCCCTGCCTCAAGGCTGGTTCCAAGCCTCTTATTTCAGAGTTCAGCAGAAAACCCCAGCCTTAGGCTTCAAACTGAAAGTCTACTGAAAACTTCAGAGAGAGAAACTCAGGATTGCTGCAGCCAAAACCTGCTGTTGTTTCTAATCCTAGACCACCACCTAAGGGTCATAGTTTTTCTTTTCTTCCAGATACATCATGACCAGGTGAGCTTCATCCCAGGGATGCAAGGTTGACTTAAACATTACTCACCACATAAACAGAAGTAAAAATAAAGAACATATGATCCTCTCAATAGATGCAGAAAAAAATATTTGACAAAATTCAGCATTCAATTTTAGTAAGAACACTTAAGAATATTGTCAGAGATGGGAGATTTCTTAATCTGATGGAAGCCATCTATGACAAATCTACAGCTAAAATCATTATTAAACACAGAAAAACTGAAATCTTTCCCACTTACAACTAGAAACAGACAAGGATGGCCCCTCTTGCCACTACTTTTCAACATAGTGTTGGAAATCCTAGCCAATGCAATCAGACAAGAGAAGAATATTAAAGATATCCAAATGAGGATAGCAGAGGTCAAACTATTGCTCTTTGCTGATGATATGATCAGATACTTAGAAAACTGCTAGGACTCAACCACAACACTCCTGGAACTGATCAAAAAATACAGCAACTTGTCACCTAAAAATCCACTTACATTCAAGCAGTCTAAGCCCTCTCAAAAACATCCACCAGAATTGAAGCAATTATCTGAACCAAATATTTGACTATGGTATTAACAAATAGTCTATTTACAGCACATAAAGTATTTGGATGGTAGGGATTCTGAAACATACTTCCAAACTCCATTGTCATATCTCTTTGCCCAGGTAAATAATCTTTAAATAAAAAAAATTCAAGAAACAAAGAAAGTCTCTGGGTGTGCTAAATTATTTTATTTTATTTTATTTGAACGTTTGAAATCATCTACTAAAATAAATATATCCATACCTATAAAAAGACTGGCATATCCCATTTTTTTCAATGATGTAACTATCCAGTACACCAGGTATTTTATTTGTAATATTTATTTTTGAAAGATGTATCTATTAGAATTTTCAACAGGCAGTTGGAAATTCTTCTCAGAGGATAAGGCCATTATGTTGTATAACACAACAAAAGGACATAATGCCAAAGATGATTAATCACTAGTTCCTGGATAAACATTTAAAAGAACATATACTTATATTTAAATTACAAATTGCTAAGTTGGGTCTTGGAAAGAGCACACCAGACAAAATGAATATGCAAATATGTAGTGAAACTTTCATCAGTATACTCTGGTCGTTAAGGTTTATAATTTGGTTCTAGAGTAATGAAGTCCAGGTGTAGTGCGATGTCAGTCTTTGAAATAAGAATCAGCCTACAAAAGACATATAAATTGTATTTGTCAACTTGTATTATGTGTGTAGAGAACAGTATACTAAGAAATTTGTCAAATAACTTATCTAAAAAGGCATTATAAACATATATATATACACACACAAATGTTATTAATACTCTATACTAATATAAAACCACTATATCAGCAGTTCTCAACCTGTGGGTTGTGACCCACAGGAACTGTATTAAAGGGATGCAACATTAGGAAGGTTGAGGACCACTGCACTATATAAACAATTACATGCTCATATGAACAATAAAACACAAATATAGTCTAGTATGAGGGTAAGAGGAGATGGGAGTGGGGTGGAGGGAAGGGGAAGGACTATTGGGAGAAGGAGGGAGGGTATGAGTCAGGATCTCACTTACCGTACACATTGTGAGGGTGTATAATACGTCCCCTGGGTGAGGGGCTCTTATATAACTGGAACTTTACCTTGGAAGTGAGAACAACGTAACCTAAGAATCTGTGCCTTCATATTAATTTGAAATTTGAAAAAATAAACAAATTAAAATAAAGACTTTTCAAAGAAATTTTAAATAAATTAGCATTTTTATCTTGACATTAATTTGGGAGCTAAATAAAACAGATTGCATATGGTTGATAATTATATGGCAAATGAAATGATTCCAAACTGTTTAACCAGCCTTTTAAATTGTCAATAAATGTAAGTTTTATTAAGATCTCAGAATTTTAATACTGAATACCACAGTACTACATTTAGTTATATGTGTATATATACTCAGATTCTAATTGTGTAGACTAATGATATTTTATGACATCAATATTTATGACATTGTCAATTAACAAACATGGGCATAGTAAACTTAATTTTTCTCAGCTCAACATTTATTAATACTGAGAGAGGATTTAACATCTCTGAATACTGCAGGATTTGATTACAGTCTCTCAAATATATTGGTATTAAAGGATAATAACACAGAAGAAAACTTGTCCACTTTAATAATTACAAGGACAATACTTAGATCGAAATATTTAATTTAATTGGGCATTTTTCCTAGGAAATTATTTTCTAAGCTTTAAGCCTAACATTGAGGAATTTTCAGAAGGACATTCCAAAGTAAAAATTGGGGCTACAGATTTTTCACAGTATTTTTATTGTTGTTGTTGCAGTTTTTGGCCCAGGCTGGGTTTGAACCTGCCACCTCTGGTATATGGGGCCGGCGCCCTACTCCTTTGAGCCACAGGCACCATCCCACAGTCATTTTTTTAAAGTGTAGAGTGACCATTTCAAGTTTTTGAAAGCAGGTTAAATTATATAGTGAATTTAATACACTAGGAGTATACAGCATTCCTTCTGTGATTTGAATTTCCCAGTTTTAACTTCTGGTTAAAAGCCCAAATTATTCTCCAATAAAAATTAAACACATTTATTCACTTGAAATTTCAAATGAATTCCCTTAGTCTTGGGTAATAACAAGAGGATTATGTTAGTTTAATAAAAAATAATTTCATTTCCAATTTTCCCAGCTCTTAGTTAGTATTTTACCACCAGTTCAGGGACCATATTATTTTATTGAAATACAGTTATGTCCCTGGAATGTTCTATAGAAAAGGAACTTGATAACTTTGACTTTTATCTCCAACACTTTGACCAGGGAAAGGCAAGCTCCTCTGTATGAAAGGAGTCATTGATTATTCTTTCCCTTCTCTGTTTTCTTGTGTACCTTTTATCTTTCCCATATGTTTACAAAATGAAATCAAGCATTACCTTGGGGACCCTGATCTGAAAGATCTAAGATATTTACTGCTTTCATAGACAAACACTCTATTGTGAAGATAGACATAAAGTCAATTCAGAGCAGGTACAACCCTCGAAGGGAGTGCTCATTCAGTAAATATTTACTGAATGGCTATTGTATGTCATTAACTGTTCTAGGCTTTAGGGATTCAAAGACCAGGTCTCAAAGAGTCCTCAGAAGAGCAGCAGAAACAGATAATCTCTGCTGATAGCAGCATCATTGGCAAATTTTTTTCACTTCCAAATACAAATCTTCCATTTCCCCTCAAAGTATCCTTGAGAATACAGAACAATCAAAGTCTAGGAAATGACATTGAATGTGTGCGATTGCCTGGAGAAGTTTTCCACTAAGTGGATGATAGAAAAGACTGAATTTAGAATACTGTCTTGATTACTCATTGCATGCCATATGCTTAACCACAACAGGCAGGCAGTGCCAAGAGATTTGACATAACTGATTCCACCAGTTATCTATACATAAAGGCAGAGGCTGCAATGATGGAAACAAAACAAAAATACTTCCCTTGCAAGGAAGGTGTAGAAAACAAAAAGTGGCAGGAAGGTTTTTATCTAAAATGTTAGATGAAATGCATTGTGAGCTTGTCAGGAACTGGATAGTGAACTCATTTCCTATTATCCCCTGCTGTAGTACAAATAGCCAAACAAAATAGTTCCCAACATGATAAATTGTAAACAATAGAGAACAGGAGGTTTACCAAAAGGGGATGAGAATCTCATAGATGCTGCATAATTGTTTAAAGAAGAGCCTTAGAAAGAAGTGTTTGCTCCAAAGCAGTTGGTCTCAATTTTGTATGCTTCCAGGGATGGAAAGTGTAACATCACCTAGATAACAAAGTGATAGCTAATAATCTTCCTCTAACTAGAAACATAACTAGAAATTGTTAGATCTGTATGGACCCGGGAGTGAAAATCATGTTGCATACCATCCCCTATCCCTGAGAGGAACTTACTGGATTCAGATATGCTATTATATTGGCAAAAAAAATAGGGCGGCATCTGTGGCTCAAGGAGTAGGGTTCTGGCCCCATATGCTGGAGGTGTTGGGTCCAACCCATCCACAGCCAAAAACCACACACACACACACACACAAAGGAGTATTTATTCCCCCTTTGGAAACATAAATTCATAAAAGACTAGAAGCAAAGATGATATTTTGATTAATTTGTAATAATTCAAATTGAAATGACAAGTATTAGGATTTACTTTGCCC
>CAUYQV010055131.1:0-42531 GCA_963574575.1 Galagoides demidoff
TTAATAAAATCACAACAATCTAGACTAAAATAGAAGAATATTTAAATCTGAGGATTAGGAAGTTTTTTTTTTTTGAGACAGAGCCTCAAGCTAGCCCCCTGGGTAGAGTGCCATGGCATCACAGCTCATAGCAACCTCCAATTCCTGGGCTCAAGCGAGTCTCCTGCCTCAGCCTCCCAAGTAGCTGGGACCACAGGCGCCTGCCACAACGCCCGGCTACTTTTTGGTTGCAGCCATCATTGTTGTTTGGCGGGCCCAGGCTGGGGATTCGAACCCGCCACCTTAGGTGTACGTGGCTGGCGCCTTAGCCAATTGAGCCAGAGGCGCTGAGCCAGGAAGTCTTTTAAATTAAAATCTCATGAAGGAAAGGGAAATATTTTGATTATGTAGACATATAAAACATCAAGAAAGAACTTATACAATTAAGAGGAAAAACTGGTAAAGATAATTGGCAATGTATATGACAAAGGAGTGCTTAATTTCTTTACCAAGTAGAGATACATTCAATTCATAAGAAAAATTACTAAAACTAAGTAGACAGAAGGCACGAACGCAGAATTCACAGAAGAAAAAAATCAAATGGCAAATAAACATATGGAAAAATCTCTGCCTCATTAAGTAATATGAATTAAAATGAGGCATAATTTTGCCTTCTACATTATCAAAGATTTAATTGTTCTGAAGACTAATCATACTGATGAGAGAGCAGAGGAAAGCAATTTAGCAATATCTGTCAGGAGCTTTAAGATGTCAATACTTGTTGGCCTTGTAATTCTATTTCCGGAATCTATCCTGAGAAAATAACACAAAGCAGAGCAAAAGTTTTGTATTTTTGCAGAATATTTATAAACATGAAAAATTAAAAACAACTAAGACATAAGGCAACAATTGAGTGAATTATAGTATCTTCCGATGAAGGAATATCATGATGTCAATATATATGAATAGTTTTAATAGCACAGAGAAATGCTTCTATTATAATGTTAAGCAGAAAGATAAAATTATACCTTTGCAATATGTTTTACAGAAAAGACTAGAGGGAGAGTCATCAAAATATGAACAAAAAAAATTTTGTCATCAGTGCCAGAGACAGTATCACTCTACTTTGGACCATGTTGTGTATAAATCCAGCCAAATTCTTGTTCTTTGGCTCTTGTATTTGACACCATGTGGCTTGCCACCCTTCTGTTAACTCACAATTTCCTCAGTCAGATGATAATAAATTTAATTTGATTACCTCTTCCTTTCCATTAGTGATATCAGCAGGTATTCTTGATTATGTGTGAGACATTTTGGCTTCTTAATCGGGTTTGGGAATCTCTTAAGATTTTTAAGAAACACATTTGGAAACCCTATTTGGATTAAATTCTTATGCAGGTGATGTTTATTTTTAAGTCGGTTCTACTAGCTTTAGTTTTTACAAAATTCTACCCTCTCAGTTGGTCCACAAAATTGGTCGACAAATTCTGGGGCTGTATTTATTTAGAGCGTATAACTTGCCTTGTCCTGACTACATCAGCTATTATCTTTGTTTCCTCTCTACCCCCACATAACCTTGATTCTGTGTTGGCTACAGTGTCAAGTTTGGCTATTTGGAGGGCTACCTGTGTCAGAGGAAATTTTCAAGCAATCTGACCCCCAGTTTAGGAATCCTGGCTTTCTAAAAAGGAATGCAGGTGGGCAGGCACCCTTGCTGTTTGCTCATCGCATGCCACGGAACACATCACTTGTCATTTAGAAACATTTCCTGTTCTAAAGACATAGATTGCAATCACGGATACATAAGACCTGCTACTAGTTTTGCTGATTCTGACAGGAATGAGGTTAGTTTGGCTTGTCTTTTTCTTCGGAAACTCATGGACTTAGGAAGTCATGCTGACTTCTGGCAATTACCTTATCCTTTCCAGGTGCTCATAGAACTTCTGTTTACAAATCCTTCTGTTTAGTAACATTTGCCAGGTATACATGCAGTAATACTTTTCCCTGGTTTTTGGAAATCCAAATGTCTGCTCATCTCCAGTTTTGTGCCTGTCTTGCTCCTCAGGATTCTCGAAGGTTATCATAGTCACACCTGCATGCTATTGTAGCTTGCTGAAATGAAATTGATTTGGTGTAGCAATCTGAATTCATTGAGTGTGATAAGGTACTTGCATCATCTACTTTGCATCTGGTCTTTCAGTTCCCTGCTAATGATATTTATTTCGTGCCTTTTTCACTCTTGTTAAAAAAAGATAAAGGCAAACTGAATGAAATAATTATTTTCTCATGTAATTTGTTTACACTAGACTATCCTCTCCAGGATAGTAAAGACCTAACGTGTTCTTTGTGCTCTATCCGTAGTGCACTGACTTGAACATTTTTTTCTCTACGTCTTACCTACTTTATACTTCCTGGAGGTTTGTGACAGCCTTTAATGAAGACCTTAAGTAAATTACTTAAACTTGATTTCCTCATCCATATAAATAAAATAATAGTATTTTATATCATCAAGTTATTTTGAAGATTGAATGAATCAAAACTTATGAAGGGCTTAAGGAGTAAGCGTGACCTATTTGTTAAATAAATAGTCTTAAAAAATATTTGTGTTCCCTAGAGAACCTCTCCCCATTTTTTATATATACCATCCCTCTTGTTTAGTCACTGGGATTATAATTGAATGACCAGAATTTGTTTCCTCATTAGTGAATGCTATAGAGCAGCCTCAGCTGTTTATGAGGCATGTCCATTCTCATTAGTAAACTCTTTAAATCAATTAATCATTTGATTGTGGCTCACTAGTGTTTATGAATGATAACTTTTGAAAATGTTTCTATAGCCTTGATGTGTTCTAGCTTTTGAATACATTTTCTTTTCAATTTTTAAAAAATAAATGATACCATTTCTCATTCAGAGAGAGAACAGAGGCTCACTTTATCAGAGTGCTCAGTAGTGTGCTATAGCATCACAGCTCACAGCAACCTCAAACTCTTAATTGGTCCTCTTGCCTCAGCCTCCCACGTAGCTAGGACTACAGATGCCTGTCACAACACCCAGCTATTTTTAGAGACAGGGTCTCACTCTTGCTTGGGCTGGTCTCAAAGTCTTGAATTCAAGCCTGCCAAAGTGCTAGAATTATCGCATGAGCCACCGTGCCCAGACGAGAGTTTAGTACAAGGCCTTTTGTTGTCTTCCTCGCTGACATCTGTTGGAATGATGACAAAATGATTTCAGTTCATTCACTAAGTCATATATGATTTATAGCTCTTCTTTACAAAGTGATTAGCAGGTTTATGTGCTAGAAAGTTCTGATATTTTTTCCAATGATTTAATATAAATCAATTCTTCAACTTTTAAGTGCAGCATATTTCTTATGTGATTTTTTTTTTTTTATTGTTGGGGATTCATTGAGGGTACACAGAACCAAGTTACACTGATTGCTTTTGTTAGATAAGGACCTTCTTATATTTGTGTCCTTCCCCCAAAAGGTGTGCCACCTCCCTTGACTCCCCATGCCCTTCCCCCTCCCCTTTTCAGCTCTCCCCGCCCACTTCCCATCGTGTAGTAGGACCTTAATTGTCCTCATACCAGAAATGAGTACATTCTTATCGCTCCATTCTTGTGATGCTTTACTAAGAAGAATATGTTCTACATCCATCCAGGTTAATACAAAGGATGTAAAGTCTCCATCTTTTTTAATGGTTGAATAGTATTCCATGGTCTACATATATTGCTGCTTGTTAATTCATTCCTGAGTTGGTGGGCATTTAGGTTGTTTCCACATTTTGGTGATTGTAAATTGAGCTGCAATAAATAGTCTAGTACAGTGGTTCTCAACTTTCTTAATGCTGCAATGTATTTTCATTGTTAAAAAGGGGTTGGAACCCACAGGTTGAGAACCGCTGGTCTAGTACAAGTGTCCTTGTGATAAAAGGATTTTTTTTTCATCTGGGTAGATGCCCAGCAATGGGATTGCAGGATCAAATAGGAGGTCTAGCTTGAGTTCTTTGAGAGTTCTCCACACTGCCTTCCGAAAAGGTTGTATTAGTTTGCAATCCCACCAACAGTGTAAAAGTGTTCCCTTCTCTCCACATCCGCGCCAGCATCTGTAGTCTTGAGACTTTGTGATAAGGGCCATTCTCACTGGGATTACATGATATCTCAGGGTGGTTTTGATTTGCATTTCTCTAATTATTAGGGATGATGAGTATTTTTTCATATGTTTGATTTTGAAAACCATGTATTTAAGTGAATTTCCCTACTCAAAACTTCCATCCTTCTATGCTGATTTTCCATCTTTGATTACATAACTTTACTTAATAACCAGCTTTGGTCCCTTTTTCTCAGCTTAGAAAAAGAAATGAAAACTAAAATGTATATATCTAACCTTCATATATCTATGATGTAAATGTGTAAATATGTGCTTTATCTCTTTTTTCTTTACAGGATATGTAAAACTCAATATTTGTTGAACTTTCTAAAGTTATTTTTTCCCCTTTTGAGTAGAGAAGCTCTGTAGGAGTATATGGAGAATATTAAGTGATTTAGAAAATGTACATTTCCCCGAAACCCTTCAGGCAGGATTTGTCCAAATGAAGAACAGAATATAGCAGAAGAATTTAGGAAATGAATCATTCAGCTCTATAAAAGAACAGAATATAACATAAGAATTTAGGAAATGAATCATTCAGTTCTATAAAAGTAGGTGAGGTATTTCCAGCTTCCAGTTAGGGGGAAAGTGTGGGGCAAAGTGTGCCTGCTTTCTGCTGGCATTTCAAATCCATCTCAGTAAGCAGAAAAGGGAGAAGTTAAAAGAGCTTAATGCTTAATCCTTACTGTACACGCATTGCCTCGGTAAGAATTTGTACGAAAGCGACCCAGAAGCACATTTGGAGGCCTCCTTTTCTTGCTCTAACCTACCTTGCCAGCCCTTGCTCTAAGACCTCCCTGTAAGAGCCTGACGGTCTGCCTACATTGAAATGTTTTCCACTTCCTAAATCCATCCCATGCCTTCTGCTATCTGTAGCTTAATCAGCAACTGAATCTTTACTAATGAGCACATGCATGTCCAAATTTTTTTTTAGTTGGTAAACTGATAACTTGTTAATTAGCATAATAAATGCTGGAAAAGGAAGCTCATTGGTAAAATTAATGGTATTCAGTATATGTAGACTGGCTACCATACATTAAAGACACTCTCCCTCTGTATGAATAGTTTCAGAATCTGGCATGGGTTGTACTCTGCCCCCTTTGGGATATGCCAGACGCTTGGTCCCTAATTGTTTCTCTCAGCCATTGGTTTGGGACTGGGTTCAGGGCTACTGACATTTTGGACTAGATGACTCTTTGTTGCAGAAGTGTTGTCCCATGCTTTGTAAGATGCTTAATAGCATTTCTGACCTCTATTGGCTAAATGCCAGTAGTATACTCTCCTACTTATTACCATGAAAACTGTCTCTAGTCATTGCCAAATGTCCCCTGGGGTTTATAGTTTAACAATCTTAAAACACATGTTTTATACTATAACATCTCTGAAATTGGAATGTGTTTTAACAATTGATGGTATCTTACAATTTCTTTCAGCCAGGAAGCAGTAATGGTATGGTCATCATGGCCCACATATTCATAAAATTAGTTGTTTAAAGATTAAGATTTTAACAGGGGTACAAGTGAAACTCTCTAAGAGTAGAATCAGAATGTTTTAAAACTATAACTGAGAAAATGACGTGAAGGCTGTGTTGATCAGTTTGATGGAAGTATTTCGGATTGCATGCGAAAACCCCACACTGTACCCCAGAAGTGCAGTAATGTACATAGTTACCATTCAATAAAATTTTTAAAAAAAGATTAAGATTTAAGATTTATTGCAGTTCAATTCACAGTCACCAAGATGTGGAAGAAAGCCAAATGCCCATCAACTCATGAATGGATTAATGAACCGTGGTATATGTATACCATGAAGTACTGTTTAACCATAAAAAAGGATGGAGACTTTACATCTTTTGTATTTACATGAATGAAGTTGAAACACATTGTTCTTAGTAAAGTATCACAGGAATGAAAAAGTAAGTATTTAATACTCAATGCTAACATGAAAACAATGTATAAACAACTATATACCCACACAAAAGAAACAGGTTAATATTCTAAAGAGGGGAAGGGGAAAAGGGAGAAGGAAGGGTGATTGGCAAATTCTCACCTAATGAGCACAATGTAAGGGTATACAGCACATCCCCCTGAGTGAAGGGCTCAACTACAACTTGAATTTTATCTTAGAAATGAAAACCATGTAACCTAAACATTTACATCCTCATATCAATCTGGAAAAACAAATAAACAAACAAAAAACCAGAACAAGCTCTCCACAGGGGAGAAAAAGCACTTAAAGAGCATTTGAGGAAAGAATATGAGCATTGGCCTTGCCTTATAATATGTCAACACCTGGAAAAATCAAGAATGCTCTCGCCTCAAAAATTACAGAATGAGAGTCAGCTTCTTGGAAGAAAGTTCCAGAAAAATGAGAGGAATACTCAAAAGAAATACTGCATTACCATTGCTGTTGAAAGCATGGGGAACAATAATATACACTTTGATGAAGAATATAAACTTTGATGACTCTCAGTTGAAGAATGAATTATAAGAGTTTGAAGGCAAATACACAGAATTCCCTAATTTATTTAACATATTTATTTTTATATATGTACAAGACTGATAAATATATTTAAACATGATTTAAAATAAGTACAGAAGATCTCTAAGTGATGTGAAAGAATTGAGATTGTTGAAATATTACCTAAAACTTGGAAATAGAAGAGATCATTAGATATTCAGTGCGGTGTTGAATTTAATTTTCTACTTACTTGGCTATTTTACAAGTATAGGGAAAGATTTAGTTTGTAGATTTATATCCAGTAGAAATGCAGATAATTTCTGTCCAGTGAAATGGATAAACCCAATGATGATGGCTATAATCTTGTCTGAGATGAATTAATCTTTTGTTTTGTTTCGTTTAAATTTAACCCAACCATCTGTTAAACTGTCTCTATGTGTACCTAGCTTCTCAGCTGCTCTTTGAACTAGTTTTAACATCATTCTTGTTCTTTCAATAATTAACAAGTTGAATAAAATCTATGATATGCTTATTTTAAATTCTCATGAGGGTTTTGTTCTTTAAAACCTTTGAAAACTATCCTTTAAGGAGACATAGGGAACTGGGCAGCATTCCTTTAGTGGTGCATAGAATGATTGCATGTCTCAAAATCGATGGCATGCTAGCTTTGATGGTTTATGGTATTGCTGCAGCATCAGCTTGCATGCCAGCAGTGAGCTAATTAAAAGGATATTAGTAGGATCCAATCACGAGTGTTGTGAACATGCCATCTCAAAATATGTTGATGAAGTGTTAGTCTGTACACACTCTGTAGTAGTATTTTGCCTGTTCAACATCAGAAATGGATTCCTGTACTGGGGGAATTTTCTAGCTATGATGATATCTTACAGCACTTGGAGCTACTTTCCTGCTGCAGAAGTTGAACTTGGCTGGCACTTGCTCCCCCAGCCTCCTCTGAAGCCAGGACACAGGCATGTGGCACACTGCCCTCGCTTGTAACTGTAAATTAGGAACTGGTGCCTCAAGGAAGTAGGATCTTCAGGTTTTCCTCTCGGGGGATGGTGCTGGCTAGGCAAGGAGCTCTGGACAAGTACCTAGGGTGGGGCAGTTTCCATTCTCCATCTGGGGCCCTCGAGGCAGCTTGGTGGCCTGATTTGACAGCCTGGATCCTCTCAAGTTGTGTGGCCTCTGAACCTGCCTCTCCAGCTACCTTGGAAATGCTGTGAACCTTCAATATCTTTATAATAGCTTCTCAATGTTCTCTAATCATTTGAGAGTCAGTTTCTTGAAAAAGCGAATGTTGATAAAACAGATGTAAGGCCTGCAGGCAACAGTGCTATGGGAATAAATTTGGTTTTCTATCTGCCAGGTGTGGTGGTGACCCAAACTAATTACATTTGAGATGGCAGACATTTTAAAATGTAATGTAGATGAAACCCGAAGACCTAGAGAGGCAGGGATGCTGTATTTCCACTCTCTATCTGTGGCCCTTGAGGTGTCCTGCAGGTATTCCCTTTCCACAGCATTGAGAGCATTCTCAGCACCTTTGAAAATGATGGCAGTGGGGGACCAGAGATGGCCAGTGGAGCCTGGGTGGGGCTAAAGGCAGTGAAAAGACACTAGTGTCCGGGAGTTTTCCCCTGGTTTTCTAACTCTTCCTTCTTAGTCTCCTTGATGATGGCTGTGTGGAGGCTGGTGATGGAGGTGAAAGATGCTGCATTTGTAATGGTTCTTTAGTCTCAATTTGGATATCAGGACACCTAGGGTTCTGGCCGTAAGCTAATGATGATTCCTGGGGTCTTGGAATGCCACTGTAGTCCTCTCATCAAGGGGTAAGGATTTATTTGGTCATGTAATAAACAGATTTTTTAACTCTCCCCACTGAAGGCCCAGGGAGAGGAGTAGGGCAGAGCCCAGCTCTTTTTCTTTTTTTTTTTTTTTTTGAGACGAAGACTCAAGCTATCCCCCTGGGTAGAGTGCTATGGCATCACAGCTCACAGCAACCTCCAACTCCCGGGCTCAAGCGAGTCTCCTGCCTCCACCTCCCAAGTAGCTGGGACCACAGGCACCCGCCACCATGCCCGGCCTTTTTTGGTTGCAGCCATCATTGTTGTTTGGCGGGCCGGGCTGGGGATTCGAACCCACCACCCTAGGTGTATGTGGCTGGCACCTTAGCTGATTGAGCCACAGGCGCCGAGGCAGAGCCCAGCTCTTTAGGGTGTAATTGGTTTAGGTGTGGGGCGCCTCTGGCAGAATTCCCACATTGGCTCCATGACCCACTGTAAGGATAAGAAGGGACAATGAAAAACCTCTGAAATTCCTCCTCCATAGAACCAGTTAACCTTTTAAAAGATTCTTGTTCTGCTTAAATCATCTGGAGACTGTTTCATTTAAAGTGACCTAACTGATACAATCATATATGATTATCTTTATGATGAATTATAGAACTAAACCCAAAAGTAAAAAAAAAAAAAAAAAAAGAAGTTTCAGTCTTGGCGGGTGGTGTGTGTATTAAAGTCAGATAAACTGCATTTTGAACAGAGAAAACTAGCTTCTGTGATAAATAGGGTGAGCTTCTGCAGCCACTTAGCAGTTCACTGAGTAGCCAAGAGGCTGGAATTGGACATACCAGCATGTTTTAGTAATTTAAACAACGTGCATGCATACCCGTTTATTGGACTGCAGGCAAAAGTCCTGAGGTTTGGCCAAAATCAGAATGCTGCATCATAATGGGATAAGAATCTGTGGAAACATAAACAAATTCAAAATCTCTAGGATTGCTCTACTATAAACAAATAATTGAGCTTTATGCTGTCATTCTTGGAAAATAATAACTGACTTCTAATAGGAAAATAGTTCTAGGAAGAACAGACATTTGGAAAATATAATTTGCAGAGAGAAGAGGAAGCCTACATTTAGGAGACCATAAAATTCTCTAGTCTATATAATAAATGGAGTTTAATAAAAAAGGGTAGGGCAAAATTAAATTATGCTAAAAGAATTAAGATAAAGTCTCTTGCTACATAAATGAAAGAGCAATACTTATAATGACACTTCTTTTGTTTGCATAAGATTCATGTATAAATTTCATGTACGGAGGATTTGGGTTCTCCCTCAATTGTTTTCTTAGTTTGTTTTAAATCAGAATCACCAGTCACTATAGATGTCTTTCCTACTCAAGTGTTCGTCCGTCCAACACAGTTTCTTCAGCACCTCTCTGTTTCAGGCTCAGTGAAAGCTTGGTGAGTGGCCGGACTATAAGAAACATGGTACATTTGGGAAACTGAAAGCAGGTGTTGGAGGATAGAGAGCATAAAGGCTACAGATAAATAAGGAGCAGATGACAATGTCCTTTGACATGGCATCCAAGAAACTTCACATTATAGAATGTGAGGGACATTGAAATGAGGTAAGACATGGACACAATCAAGTTTGGATTTTAGAAATATTATAGCTTCCATGTGGAGAGACTGAAAGGGCCCAGAGTAGGAGTGACCATATGATAAGAAATAGAGGGCATTTCAAGAGCTCAGGGGAAGGAATGGAGGCAACAATTAGAAGGATTGAAGAGAAATTTAGCAGTAAATTTACCAGAAATTGATTAAGTGTATGTTGGAGGTAAGTGATAGGGGCAGTGTGAGCGCAGACTCTGACTTGGGGACTAAGATTGGTGGTAGGACCAATCTCCATCATAAACTATATAAGAAGAACACAATTGGGGATAGTGAAAATGATGAGTTCAATACTTGATGTGCTGGATTGCAAGTGTTTGCAGCACATGCAAGTCAAAACGTCCAAAAGGCTGTTGGATACATGAATCACAAAAGAGAGATCTGGGCTGAAGACATGGGCTTTGAGGTCATCAACATCATTCCACAGGTGACTGAAACCAAGTGCTAGTGAGAGCAGGAGGAGAAGTTAGCATGTGAGCTTGGGCAGGAAGAGGGGTCTGTAAAGATATGGAGAATCATTTGACAAGTCAGAACTGGGGTAAGTGGTAAGAGATTTTGGGAAGGGAGAGTCAAGTAAGCCATGGTCAAAGCAGTTGGGCTCTTTTCTATGCCTTCTTTCTGGGGAAGAGAGTTGTGCTACTTGTCATAACAAGGCAATTCTCTCTTTCTTTCTCCTCCCCTGCCTCCTTTCTCCTTCCTCATCTATTTCCTCTCTTCCTCTTTTCCTTCCCTTCCTGTCCCTCCCCTCCTCCTCAATCTTTTTCTCAGACCTCTCAAATTCTATGACCAACAGGATATTTAAAAATTTGATCAGAGTCTTCACATCCTGTGATTGTTTTTTGTAGAGAGATTTTCTTCATTGTATCTAACACAGACTTTGCCACCCAGGATAATCTATCTCTGTCTTCCTCAGGTGACAGAGGGGTGGAAGAGCTCCTGGATAATGGCAGGATTGGTAGAGGAAGGAAGAGGTCTGTTGCCATTCTCTAAATGTGGGGGGTGGAAGGGGACTGAAACATCATCAGCTTGGGGGTACAAAGAACATATGAGTGTTGATCAGGGAAAGAGAGATGAGATGCAATAGAGGAGAAATCAGTTCAGATGAAGAGCCAGGAAACTGAATATGCAAAAGGAAGTTAGATGTTCAGTGTCTAGATTTTGAGAGCAGGGAAAGTGAAAATTTGAGGCTGCTAATGCAGAAAACCTGGCAGCCATAGTTGTGTAGAAAGCAAGGACCCATGGGCTTTCACTCCCTGAGGGCACTGACTAAAACTTCTCTCACCTATTTTCCCTTTGAAGCTTTATATTTGGGCTTTCCTCTACCTCATTTTCTGTTTTCTTACTTACTTATTCAACAAATAGTTGTTGAACATCCACTATACATTAAGTAGTAGCTATATACAGATGAATAGACAGCATCCTTGGCATTAGGATATTTAAAGTAGCAACAGGAAGGCTCATAAACAGGCTTTTCTGCTCCCACTGTGATGAGTATTATAGAGGAATTAGGTACAACTTTTGCTGAGATACTTAATGAGAGAACATCTACTTCTGGGACATTAGGGAAGCCTTCAGAGAGGAACAAACTTCTGTAAAGCCTTTTTCAGTTTCAGAGACCTCTTCTTATTTAGAGTAGACTCTGTGACTCTCTTACATAGAGGAATAATCTCTCCTCACTGCTGCACTCTTTCTCTTACTGAGTCTTCAGGGATAATGACTATTAAAATATTCACTGAATTAAAATATTCATTGATCTTTTTGACCTCTCATTCAGGACCTTTCAGGTTGGGATTTTGTTCCAGTTCTCTGTTAGCATGTTGCAAGTTCTGGGCTAGTTGCTCTCCTCTCTCCGCCAGAGTCATGAGCTCATTGCCTCACGGCCAGAGATTGAACATATTATCTCTTTCAGTCTGTTTCTTATTCATAGGAGGAAGAAGAAGAGGAATTCTAACTTCCTTGCCTTGGCCAAACCTAATGACTCTGATGATAAAGTACTTAGAAATAATAAACAAAATAGCATCACTCTGTGAAGCATGATAATGTCCTCCTAGGAATGTCTTCCTGCAGTTACATACGGCAAGAATCTGGTTCTTAGAGTTTCAAAATTAAACATCCCAGTCTGCTGATAATGGGGCATTTTAAGTTAGTAAAAATAGTATTTTTGGAAACAAACCAAAGTAGTGAGAAAACCAAATGGTTTTATTAAGTTCATTCAAAGGATGTACTCTAGGCATTGTTATAAATAAGCTCAGGCAAAACTCCACTACATGGGGAGTGCCTGCCACTCCATACTATCATTTTATTTTTTTACGAGAAGATATAAATACATTCCTTTTTTTTTATTGAATGGTAACTATGTGCATTAATGCACTTCTGGGGTACAGTGTGGGGTTTTCACACACAATCTGAAACACTTCCATCAAACTGGTTAAATACATTCCTTGTTGTAAATTCTGTCTAATGGGAAAATCAGAAAAAGAAAAGAAATGATGTCCCTATCTCAGAATAAAGCTTAAGGAGAAAGCAGGGATGGAGCAGATGGCCAAATAGAAACCTCCAGTGATTATCACTCTGCAAGAAGACTAAATTCAACAACTGTCCATACAAGCAAGCACCTTCATAAGAGCAAAAAATCAGATGAGCAACTGGAGTATCTCCTTTTAACCACATATCATGGAAAGAGGTATGGAAGACGGCAGAAAAGACAGTCTTGCATTGAAATACAGTAGAACTACTGTAAGTTGACCACCCAAGGGACTATAACAAACTGGTCAACATATAGAGTGGTCAATTAAGAAACTTTCACTAAGTACATGTGGTACATGTTTGGGCTATAGAAATTAGCTCAATTTAAGGAGGTGGTCAATACAGGGAGGTGGTTAACTATGGATATTCTACTATAATAAAAAAAATCAAGCAAAAATTCACCACTAAAAATTCAATTAACAAACTGAGAAATGTATCAGAGTCTCTCAATAGCAGAAATGATCAAACAGAAGAAAGAATTAGTGATCTTGTAGACAGGCTATTTAAAAATACATAGTCAAAAGAGAAAAACAAAAAAGAATTTAAAAAATGAAGCAGGCCTACAAGATCTAGAAAACAGCTTGAAAGGGTAAATCTAAGAGTTATTGGCCTTAAAGAGGAGGTAGAGAGAGAGGTTGATGTAGAAAGTTTATTCAAAGAAATAATAACTCTCTAAACCTAGAGAAAGACATTAATGCTCAACTACAAGAAGATTATAGAACACTAAGCAGATTTAACCCAAAGAAAAGTTAATAATCAAGTTCCCAAAGATCAGAGGTAAAGAAAAATTCCTAAGGGAAGCAAGACAAAGGAAAAAAATAACATATTAAGGAGCTCCAATGTTTGGCAGCAGACTTCTCAGTGGAAACCTTATACAGATCATGAGAGGAAGGCATAACAATCAAAGTGCTGAGGGAAAAACCTTAATCCTACAACATTATCTAATACATCCTGCAAATATATCATTCAAATGTGAAGGAGAAATTAAGACTTTCTCAAACAAAAGGTAAGGGATTTTATCAACATTAGACCTGTTCTACAAGAAATGCTAAAAGGCTGTCTTGGTGCCTGTAGCACAGTGGTTATGGCACCAGCCAACCAGCCACATGCACCAAGGCTGGTGGGTTTGAGCCCAGCCTAGGCCAGCTAAACAACAATGACAACTGCAACAAGAAAATAGCTGGGCTTTGTGGCAGGTGCCTATAGTCCCAGCTACTTAGGAGGCTGAGGTAAGAGAATCACTTAAGCCCAAGAGTTGGAGGTTGCTGTGAGCTGTGACACCACAGCACTCTACCGAGGGCAACATAGTGAAACTCTGTCTCAAAAAAAAAAAAAAAAAAGAAAAAGAAATGCTGAAAGGAGTTCTTCAATAGGAAAGAAAAGGACATTAGTGAACAATAAGAAGTTGTTTGAAGGTAGACAACTCACTGGTAACTTTAAAGATAGAAATACAGAATTCTCTATTGCTATAATTGTAGTGCAAAACCCAGTTATATATTGAGTATGAAGACTCAAAAACAAAGCTATCGGCAGAGGCAGGAGACTCGCTTGAGCCCAGCAGTTGGAGGTTGCTATGAGCTGTGATGCCATGGCACTCTACCCAGCGGGATAGCTTGAGGCTCCGTCTCAAAAAAAAAAAAAAAAGAAAAAAACAAAAACAAAAAACAAAGCTATCAAAAATTACTACAACAACTTTTTGAGAGATAGATAATATAAAATGACATAGATGGAAACAACAAAATGTTAAAAAGAGGGAGGGGGAATGGAGTTAAAGTATAGACCTTCCGTTAGATTTCTTTTTGCTTATTTATTTGTTTGTAAGTAGAGATGTCATGTTTAAAATAATTAGTTATAATTTTTTTGCAAGCCTCTTCAAATTGAGGAGCCTATAATATATATCAACATCCCCCCCCCAAGAAATTAAAACACGCTACCAGAGAAAATCACTTTTAACAAAGGAAGGAAGGAAACCATAAAACAACCAGAAATCAAATGATAACATGACAATAGTAAGTACTTACCTATCAATAAATAACACTGAATGTGAATGGACTAAACTCTCTAATCAAAAGACATACAGTTGCTAATAGATTAAAAAAATAAAACTCAGCTATATGTTATCCACAAGAAATCCACTTCCACTGTAAAGACATGCACACATAGAAAATAAAAGGGTAGAAAAAGATGTTGTATGCAAATGGAAACCAAAAAAGAATGGGAATAACTATACTTCTATTATGTAAAATAGATTTCAAGACAAAGAAGGTCATTATATAATGTAAATGGGTGAATTCGGCGAGAGGATATAACAATTCTAAAAATATATGCACCCAACGCTGGAGCATCCAAATATATAAAGCAAATTTTATGAGAGCTAAAGAGAGGGACTTCAATACAATAATTGTTGGAGACTTCAACACTCCACTTTGAGCATTGTATAGATCATTTAGACAGAAAATCAAGAAAGAAATATGGGACTTAATCTTCACTATGGACCAAATAGATCTAATAGATATTTACAGAACATTTTGTCTAACAGTTGTGGAATACATGTTCTTCTCAGTTCACAGATCATTTTCAAGAATATACCATATGTTAGGCTACAAAACAGTTTTATATTTTACAAAACAGTTAAAATATAAAATATATAGAATTATGTCAGTAATTTTCTCTGACCACAATGGAATAAAGTTAGAAACTAAAAAAAAAAATTACAAAAGATCATTTTTAAAATAACAACCAAAATTGACACACCTTTAGCCAGCTTGAGAAAAAATGAAATTAGAGATGAAAAAAGAGACATTATAACTGGTGCTATAGGAATTCAGAGGATCCTTAGAGACAACTATGAGCAATTATATGACCATGAACTGGAAAACCTAAAAGAAATGAATAAATTCCTAGAGCATGCAACCTAACAAGATTGAACCAGAATGAAAAATAAAACCTGAATAAACCAATAAGTAATGAGATAGCATCAGTAATAAAAACTGTTCCATCAAAGATAAGACCAGGACTCTATGTTTCACTGCTAAAGTCTACCAAGCATTCAAAGAAGAACTAATACCAATTCTACTTAAACTATTCCAAAAATTGAGGAGGAAGGAATGCTCTCAAACTCATGAAGCCTGTATCACCCTGATACCAAAACCAGAAAAAAAAATACACAACAACTACAACGAAACTATAGGCCAATGCTTCTGATGAACATAAATGCAAAAGTCCTCAATGAAATGCTAGCAAACTAAATTCAACACCACATTAAAAAGATGATTCATCACAATGAAGTGGGATTCTTCATCCCAAGTATGCAAGGATGGTTCAACGTATGTAAATCAATGTAATACAATATGTCAACCGAACAAAGGACAAGAGCCAAATGATCATTTCAATTAATGCTGAAAAAGAATTCATAAAATCCAACATCCCTTCATGATAAAGATGCTCAAAAAACTGGTGTAGAAGTAACTTAACCACAACATGATAAAAACCATATAAACTAACAGACCTATAGCTGGTGAATGGGGAAATACTTAAAGCCTTTTATTGAAGATCTCAAATAAGACAGGGATAACCACTTTCCCCACTGTTATTCAACATAGTACTGTAGGTTCTGGGTAAAGCAACGAGACAAGAGAAGGAAATAAAGGGCATGTAATTAGAAGGGAAGAAATCAAATTATTCTTGTTTGCAGATGATATGATCTTATATCTAGAGAAACCCGAAGACCCTACAAAACAACTATTAGAACTCTTAAAAAAATTCAAGAAAATATCAGGATACAAAATTGACATGCAAAAATCAATAGTATTTCTATATTTTCTACAATAAACAATCTGAAAAAGAAACCAAGAAAGTAATCCCAGTTACAATAGCTATAAATAAAATAAAATATGTAGGAATAACATTAATCAAAGAAGTAAAAGATCTCTATAATTAAAACTATAAAACACAGATGAAAGAAAAGAAGAGGACACACAAAAAAATAGAAAGATATTCTATGCTCATGGATCAGAAGGATCAATGTTGTTAAAATATCCATATCACTCAAAGCAATCTACAGATTACATGCAATCCCTATCAAAATACCAGTGAAATTCTTCACATGAATAGAAAAAAATATTCTAAGATCTGTATAGAAACATAAGAGACCCAGAATAACTAAAGCCATTCTGAGCAAAAATTGTAAAACTAGAGGAATCACATTGCCTGAATTCAAATTATACTACAGAGCTCTTGTAATCAAACAGCATGGTATTGGCTTAAAAAAAAAAAGACACATAGGGGCAGCGCCTGTGGCTCAAAGGAGTAGGGCTGCTGGCACCATATACCAGAGGTCGTGGGTTCAAACCCAGCCCCGGACAAAAACTGCAAAAAAAAAGACACATAGACCATTGGAATGGAAGAGAGAACTCAGAAATAAATCCATACATCTATAGTGAACTTTGGCAAAATTGCCAAGAACTAACAGTGGGGAAAGGACAGTCTTCAATGAATAATTCTGGGAAAAGTAGATATCTATATACAGAACAATGAAACTAGAACCTTTTCTCTAACCAAATATAAAAATCAAATCAAAATGGATTAAAGACTTGGGGTGGTGCCTGTGGCTCAAGGAGTAGGGCACCAGCCCCATATACCAGGGGTGGAGGGTTCAAGCCCGGCCCTGGCCAAAACTGCAAAGATTAAAGACTTATATCGAAGACCTGGAACTATGAAACTACTAGAAGAAATCGTTAGAGGAAATTCTTTAGGACATTGGTCTGAGTAAGGACTTCTTGAGTAACAGGCAACCAAAGCAAAATTGGATACATGGGAAAACATCAAGCTACAAAACTTCTGCATAGCAAAGGAAACAATCAACAAAGTGAAGAGAAACAGAATGGGAGAAAATATGTGTAAATTACTCGTCTGAGGGAAGATTAAGAACTAGAATATATAAGCAGCTCCAACAATTCAATAGAAAAAAAAATCAAACAATATGATTAAAAAACGAGCAAAGGATCTGAATAGACATTTCTCAAAAGAAGACCTATAAATGGCCACCAGGTAAATGAAAAAATGCTCAACATGTAAGTTGTCAAAACAATGCAAATCAAAACTACAATGAGACATCATCTCAGTTAAAATGGCTTTTATCAAAAAGACAGGCACTAACAAATGCTGGCAAGGATGTGGAGAAATGGGAAACTCTCATACAATGTTGGTGGGAATGTAAATTAGTTCCACAACTATGGAGAACAGTATAGAAGCTCCCCAAAACCTGAAAATAGAAGTACCATATGACCAAGAAATCTATAGCTAGGTATATATGAAAAATAAGGGAATTTGGGGTATTGAAAAAATAACTACATTGCTTCATTGCAGCACTATTCACAATAACCAAGATTTGGAATCAACCCAAGTGTCCATCAATGGATGAATGAATAAGGAAATTGTGGTATGTATACACAACAGAATATTATATAGCCAGGAAAGAATGAAATCTTGCCATGTGCAGCAACCTGGATGGAACTGGAGAATATAATGAAAACTGAAATAAGCCAAGCCCAGAAAGATAAATCTTGTATGTTCTCACTTACATGTGTGAGTTAAATATTAAAAACAATTTATCTCATGGAGACAGAGAGTAGAATCATGGTTACCAGAAGCCAGAAGGGTAGTAGGGAGGGGCTAATAAAGTGAAGATTGTAAATGGGTGCAAAAATATAGTTAGATAGTTAGAATGAACAATATTTGATAGCACAACAAACTGACTATCATCAGTGATAATTTAGAGTATAGTTTAAAATAACTAAAGGAGGGGACTAGAAATGTCCCTAACACAAAGAAATTATAAATGCCTGAGGTGATGGATGGATACCCCAGTCACCTTGATTTCATTAATTAACATTGTATGCCTGAATTAAAACATCACATGTACCCTACAAATACATACAATTATTACATATCCATAATAATTAAAAATAATTTTTATGTATTTATTTATTTTATTAAATCATAGCTGTGTACATTAATGCAGTCATGGGGTGTAATGTTGCTGGTTTTATGTACAATTTGAAATACTTTCATCAAACTGGTCAACATAGCCTTCATGACATTTTCTTAGTTATAGTGTTAAAACATTTATATTCTACACCTAGGAAATTTTGCATGTACCCTTGTAAGATGAGTGGTGTCCCACCAATTACCCTCCCTCCACTGATCTGCTCCCCTCCCCTCCGTCTCCCTTTCCCCCTTCTTCTTGGGCTATAATTGGGTTATCGCTTTCAGAAGAAAGCTATAAATTGGTTTCATAGTAAGACTGAGTACATTGGATACTTTTTCTTCCATTCTTGAGATATTTTGCTAAGAAGAATATGTTCCATCTCCGTCCACGTAAACATGTAAAAGGTAAAGAATCCATCTTTTTTAAGGTTGTATTCCATGGTGTACATATACCACAATTTATTGATCCATTCATGGGTCGATGGGCACTTGGGCTTCTTCTATGACTTAGCAATTATGAATTGAGCTACAATAAACATTTTGATACACATATCTTTGTTATAATGTGATTTTTGGTCTTCTGGATATATATCTAGTAGAGGAATTGTAGGATCAAATGGCAGGTCTATTTTTAGATCTCTAAGTGTTCTCCAAACATCTTTCCAAAAGGAACGTCAGGTGCACAGCCTACAGACACATGAAAAAATGCTCATCATCCTTAATCATCAGAGAAATGCAAATCAAAACAACTTTGAGATATCATCTAACTCCAGTAAGATTAGCCTACATCACAAAATCCCCAAACCAGAGATGTTGGACTGAATGTGGAGAAAAGGGAACACTTCTACACTGCTGGTGGAAATGCAAACTAATATGTCCCTTTTGGAAAGATGTTTGGAGGACACTTAAAAATAATTCTTTTAAAAAAATTATACTAAAGCATTAAAAAAGGACTAGTGTATTTTTAGTGGATTTTGTGTGATTAGTGTATAGCTATGATTCAACTGTGAAAACTGATTTTTTTCTTAAAGTAAAAGTCTATGCATTTTTTCTCAGGAAAGTGAAAATGGATGGTCAAAATGATAAAAACTATAAAATTAATGAGAAGCTAATTTCAATGTGCAGAGGATGTTAAAATGGATCATTTCCTTCCTCAATTTCAAGTGAGGCAAAAATATGATAAACACTAGAGATAAACATACCAAAACGAGTATGAAACAGATTGTCATATGCGGGCTTTACAAAAACAATGCTTAAGAAGCAGTTCCACAACTTTGAGACTCTTCAGCACCCTAATTTACTTTGAGAATATAGAAGGTGGGAGAGGGAGAGGGAATGATGGAGGAGGGAGGGTTTTATCAACACATTTCGGGGGGGGAGAAAAGTATGGCTCTCTGTGAGTTCTTACCCTACTTCCACACAGGAAAAGATAGGAGCTGTCCTCTACTGCTGGGTCTCAGGAGAGGGTGCTTCCAAGGATCATCTGGAGAGTTTGCTCTATATTCACTTATAGGGAACTGCAGTATGGACTGGTGCCTGGCTAATACCTGGAAAGTCTAGAGAAGTCTAGAGAAGCAGCTAGATACAGGTGGTCACTCTGTCTCAACACTCGGAGGAGTGTCTTCCATGGAGCACAGTTGCAGACCAAGATGAGCTCAAATCGTTTTAAGTCTGTGGCAGCTTTTAAAAATGGTCTTTGATGATCCCCTACTCCTGGTATTCATGCCTTTGTGAAACTCCTTTTGTGTATGGGCTAGACCTAGTGACTTCTTTCAAACAAATAGAATATGACACAAGTGATTGATGTTTCTTTCATGGTTAGGTTACAAAAGACTGTGACTTCTGTCTTGCTGGGCTCTCTTGCCTTCTCAGCTTGCATGTTTTAATGGAGTGAGCTGCTGTGTTGGAGAGGCCCACATGGCAAAGCACTGAGGACCACATTCAGCAAAAAGCCAGTGGGGAGGGAAGGCTCTGTGTCCTGCTGTCTATGAGTCTGTATCCTAATGACATCTGTGTGACTTAGGAAACAGCACCTTCCCAGCTAAACCTTGTGGTAACTGTGGCCCCAGCCTTGTGAGAGACCCCAAAGCAAAGGACATAGCTAAGCCAGGTCTGGTTTCTCAAACTTACAGAAACCATGAGATAATAAACATGGATTGTTCTAAGTCAGACATCCTCAAACTACAGCCCGTGGGCCACTTGCAGCCCACCTAGGACATTTATCCAGCCTGCTGGGTGTTTTTGCCACCACTGCCTGTCCTGCTTAGCAGCTGACTAGTCCTGGGGCCTGCAGTCCGGCCTTCCCACGGTCTGAGGGACAGTGAACTGGCCCCCTGTTTAAAAAGTTTGAGGACCCCTGTCTAAGTCATGAGTCTTACAGTGATTTGTTACACAGCAATAGCTAACTGATACAAATTCCTACCTAAAAGGTAGGCTCCAACACTGACGGTCTGTGTAGATCACTAGCCAACAGGACAGAGTGGGAAACAGAAGTCTGAGGGACAGAAACATCACTCATGTCAAGGAAGCCCAGGAATGAGAACTCTACAATGAACCCTTAGAAGTGTCCGTGAGAGAAATGATGGATTATAACACACAAGCTCACAGAACACAAGCCCATCAGTAAGGAGAAACTTCTTTTGGCCTTCTTTTCCTTCCTCCACCCCTACCCCAGAGGGGCTGAGACCCTGGTCACCAGTGAGGGAGCTGAGAGGAAGTGAGTAGCCACACCCCTGTGTCCTCTGTGAGTGGTCTGCTTGGAGCAGGTTCCAAATGAGGAAAGGAAGATTTCTCTGTAATTTGGGTATAGGTTTTAATTAATATTTTGGACTGGTTAGTTTCTGATTATGAATTGAACCTGCATTTTGTGACTTAAAATGACCAGAAAAATCAGCATTTTCTTTCAGGGACTGTGAAAATTTATCCTCATTGTACATATTTAAAATAAAAGTATGTTTTTTGATCATCACTAATTGTGCTTGTTGAACATACTGGTTATAAATATATTTTAAGTCTTTGAAAATTAGTAGATTAATTATGCTAACTATATTATTCAATTTCCCAAAAATTTTAGGTAATAATCTACCATACTATTTTTTGTTTTGTTTACATACAAGGAACATAACAGCTTTTTCTAAAATTCAGGATAAAATCTCTTGAGTTTTTTTATCGTATTGCATAAAATTTAAAATCTGTAGCACGGGGTATTTTTAGGGCAGTGAAAATACTCTATATGATACATGTCATTATGTATCAAAACCCAGAGTACACAACACCAAGAGTGAACTGTAATGAAAACTACAGATTTTGCATGATAATCATGTATCAGCGTAGATCCATCAATTGTACCAAATATACCTCTCTGGTGTAGGGTTTTATGTGTCATTTATTTATTTATTTTTTCTTAAGTCATATACACATAGATCATGAATACACTTATGCATATGTGGGGTATAATGTGTTGATTTTTTTATACAATCTAACGTGCTTATATCAAACCAGTCAGTTATAGGTTTTTTTATACTGGTGTAGGGTTGTAATACTGGGGGTGTTGCCCATGTGCAGCAGGGGTGAGGAGGTGCATGGGAACTCTCTGTGCTTTCTGCTCTAAAAAATTAGTCTCTTTAAAAATAAAAATGAATTAAGATTTCCTTCTTTGCTGCACATGTGATGAGTTTCTAAATATGTCCTAAACTTGTAATATCCCCAGAGAACAAAGAGAAAGAAGCACTTGCTTATTTTCTTACTGAGCTCTTTTGGATTCAGTGATGGAAGTAAAGAGAACTGAAGTCTCTGAGGGCGAGTTCTGAGGAACACGTAAACAGAACCTAAGTAGTCTAGCCAAATAGAGAAGAAAGAGAAGACACTGGCACACAGTTACAAGCAGCATCGTTAGTGAGCTGAGGTGCTAAGCCAACCAAGTACATTCTCTGTCCTTCTCTGCTCTGTGCCCCAAGAGACTGGTATCAATAGACTCACTTGCTCAGGGTCCTGGTTCCCAGTTGGGCTTGTCCAGTAGGTGGAAGGTCATGTGGCCACTTGTTGCAATCCCTCCTCTGCCTTGGCACAGTCTGGCCATGTTCCTTCACTGTCACAGCTCCACTTGGGCTGCCTCCTTCTGTAGTTGGGGCTGTTCCCCTGCTCTGGTGATACTATTTCTTGCCCTCAGCCTCTTTAGGCCTAGCAGTGGCTATGGCTTTCTGCTATTGCCTGTCTTTGGGTTCCCCAACATCCACTGTGGACCCCAGCATCCTGCCCACACCTCTGTAGAGAATCTCACCATTTAAAACCTTAAAAAGGCTCGGTGCCTGTGGCTCAAGTGGCTAAGGCGCCAGCCACATACACCTAAGGTGACGGGTTCAAATCCAGCCCGGACCCACCAAAAACAGTAATGACAGCTGCAACCAAAAAATAGCCGGGCCTTGTGGCGGGCCCCTGTGGTCCCAGCTACTTGGGAGGCAGAGGCAGGAAACTAGCTTGAGGCCAGGAGTTGGAGGTTGCTGTGAGCTGTGATGCCATAGCACTCTACCCAGGGGGATAGCTTGAGGCTCTGTCTCAAAAAAAAAAAACCTTAAAAAATCTCAACTGAATGTGCTGTTTCCTGTCAGGATCCTGACTGATCCAGGAAGGAGCCATTTGCACACTTGAAAGATCCAAAAACTGAAATGCATGGTTTAATCTGGTTAATAGTTGAGTATTTGCTTTCTACGTCTATACATATCTTAGAATTATATGAATTGCTTAATTTTGAGTTTTGTGTCATTAACAGCAAGTGCTCCATGACCTTCCTTCAGTACCTTTTGATCAGAGGAGTTTGTTTTCAGATTTGCTAATCAGAGTGGGCTCTGAACCCTTCTCTCCTTGCTACACTCTCATTGAGCTGACACTTGCTACACACATTGCACTTAGGCCTTGAACCTGGCCTCTGACCTCTTAAGAATACTTGGCAGTGGCTAATTTTGTTCCACATGCACCTAACCCTGCCATGTCAGGGGAATGTTGTGCTTTGAAGTCTGGATTCAGCAACTCTAAGCTGTGTGTAGGAAATTAATAATATGGAAATAAAGTTGAAACCACAAAATCACCTGCTAACCAAAATTTGCTAAAATGAAATTTCCTCAAACACCAGTGTTAATTCAAGCCTGAGATGAATGCCAGGTGTGCCAAATGAATCCTCTGTGCTGTGGAGGTTGACAGACTCAGACCTTATGGAAAAAAGGAATTATAGCCAAACCCAAACTTGGACCCTTTCCAGAAAGGAAAGCTGTGTCTTCTGGCACAAGACCAAATTACCCAACCTGGGATCTGCTTGCAGGATTTTGTCTTATTAATTTCTATGGCATTTTGCCTAAAGTGAGGTGCATAAAAAAAATCCGTATTTGGTTGATATTTCAGATGGATGGAGGTTTAAATTAATAATTAAAATTTATGCTTATTCTAACACTATAAATATATTGTTCATTAATAGCTATATTAATACAAGTAAATGAGTAAAACTCATTTAAAAAGAGAAGGTTCTACTTTCTAAAACAAGTTTTGGTAGCTACTAAGGTCAGTCAAATATTGTCTGTCTTCTTTGTTGGGATTGTGCTTCCTGCATCTTTGAGGTTAGGCATGGCCACATATCCTGGGCCGTGGTGGCAGGTGTCTCTCCCGGGTGGAAGCTTAATGCATGAGCATGTTTGTGCAATGTTTTCTTCCAGCCAGGACACCTAGCCAGGTCTCTGATGGTGACTACTTCATGAGCCTGGGCCCCTAAGTGAGGGTCAGGGGAACAGAGTCCCTACCAACCCAAGGTCATCATGTAGCACAAATGGGCAATACAACTTTTTTGTATTAAGCCAGTGCAATTCTGAGGTTATTTGTTCCCCCATATAAATAAGCCCATATAGAAGGAACATATTCCTGAACACTCTATCCTAAAACATGAAGAGTATGGTCCTAAAAAACATTAGATGAGAAATACAGTAGCTGCTCCTTATCTGTGAGGGATTATGCGCCAAGACATAATTAGTGGATGCCTGAAACTGTGGATACTATTGAGCTCTACACATACCTTTTTTCCCCCTGTACGTACATATATCTGTAACTTATAAATTTGGCACAGTAAGAAATTAACAACAATAAACTACTTATCAAATAATGCAATTATAACAATATGCCAGCATTACTACTCTTGCATTTTGGGGTCATTATTAAGTCAAATAAGGGTTACTGGAACGCAAGCACCTGATACCCACCACAGTGGATCTGGTAACTGAGACAGCCACTAAGGGGCAAAGGGGCAGGCAGTGACTACAGCATGGATGCACTGGACAAAGGATGACTCACATCCCGGGTGGAGCGAGAACAGTCAGAGATGTCATCCCACTACTCATAGCAGTGCACAGTTGAAAATTTGTGAGTTATTTATTTCTGTAATTATCCATTTGATATTTTTAGAGCATGGTTAAGAGGTGGGAGGCTATTGTAGTAATTGGGAGTTGCATTTCTGATAAAGGACTAAGCAGCAAATAAACGTAACATTAACAGATTAGATTATAACTTGTAGGTGTTATAGATTTAAATAATGTTATGCAAATAGATATATTTATAAAATAAAAATTCCATATCTAGATGGAATTCATTATAATTTAAAAAATTTCAGAATATTATAGGGATGGATAAGTTTTGGTTACATACTTTGCTTTGTACAGATTGAATCAAAGTTATAAGGGTGCCGCTCACCAGATAGTGTGCATTGTACCCTCTACATATGAATTTACATCCCCTTTCCTCCTCTCCCACCTGCTATATCTTTGTTGAGTTTTACTCAACCTATGTGCAGAGATGTGTTATCAGTTAGTTCCAAAGCAACCTCATGCAATAAGACAAAGCATGAGGCATCACTTTACTAGACTTCAAGCTATACCACAAGGCCATAGTAACCAAAACAGCATGGCACTGGCACAAAAATAGAGACAGACATAGACCTATGGATCAGAACAGAGAACCCAGATATGAAACTGTCCTCATACTGGCAACAGATCTTTGACAAAGCAGACAAAAACATACACTGGGAAGCCCCATTTATTATAATTTAAACTAGTTTTGTCAAATGTGCACGGATTCTGTAAGAAACCCCAACTCTTCTATGTCATTAATTTTACCTGCCACAAATGATAGAATTTAGAAGTTTGGTCTTGTCATTGTTGCTTTTGGTCATTTGGCTTGCTTTCCCACGCTTTGGAGAGCTCTGGTGGAGCGTAAGGAACGAAGGCGCGAGAAGGGGAGATGAGTCAGACAGCCCTGTCTCTTTAAGAGATGCCTTCTTAATGTCTAGGTTAATGTTCCTATTGAGTTCTGAAATCATTCAACCTACGCTCTAAATTACATTTTTCTGTTTTAAAAAAGCATGGCACCCAAAGAGTTGAAGGCTTCTTCAAGTCTTATAGTTCTGCACACATGTGGAAGGCAGGGGTTCTTGACCTGGATTCACCTGCTCCACTTTCTTGGCAGGTTTGTTTTCTGGCAGGGAAAACACCTGTTAGCTTTGAGGAACATGGTGGGATGGTGGGTACTTGTTCATTGGTAAATAGTTCTGGTTATTTTTGTTTTTTAACACTAGATAATAAAGACTTAGCCTCCCTGAGCTGGTTCCTAGTTCCAGCAGCAATGACCCGTCACAAAGTTACTGTAAACTTCAAAACAGCCAAAAGAGAGTTCTGATTATTCTTCAATGAAGTACTTACTAGGTTTAACTTTCTATGGGGTGCCTACTTTAAAACTACACAGGCAAAGGTTAACTTAGGGATCTTTTTCAAAAGAGATGCAAAAAATTCCTGTCTCCTGGGAAAATTATCCCTGAAAGATTTATTGAACTAGAAGACGTCAACCAGTTTCAAAAAATATATACCTAGCTTTTAATGAGTCTGAACATTTTACTGTTTACCTCATTAATTAATAAATTAAATAAAACATTTAATAGATGGTCTTTTTATTTTTACCATGAGTCATGATTCTACCTTCTTGAAAATTATATTTTAACAGGTTCTATTTCTGTTATGGGCATTAGGAAACAAGCATTGTTGGTGCTTGGAGAACAGAAAGGCAGTGTGAGCAGTTGGCTCTTATTCCTATCTCATTCTTCTGACAGGACCATGGACTGCTGTGTTAGGAAAGCAGACACGATCTCCTTAAAGTTTGCAGTTTAATTGTGAATACTGGCTTTGCAAAGACGCTGCAAATGGATATTGATTTTGTAATCAGAGCAGCAGTTATGGCCAACAACCTGCTTAGCCCTGGCTGCTGTGGCCGTATGAAATGGTCGCTTAGCAGCTGCCTGCGCCCAGGTGAAATGAGGGGACCAAGGCTCTGTACATCCTGCCCTATCCCCCTTGCTTACCACAGTGTCGTGTGTGTTATGCATAGTCATGTGTGTTGTGTTTCTATAAGTAATTGACAAAATTTCCTTGGTTTACCTGGACAGGCCTGACTTTAGATGCCTGAGAAGATATATTAAAGGAGATGAACTAGTGGGGTTGAAAGAAGATGGAAGAATACCCACGAGACAGGAGGATCACTTGAGACCAAGAGTTTGAGACTAGCCTGAGCAATATAGGGAGACTCTTATCTCCACAAAATATAAAAAAATGTAGCTGAGCTTTGTGGTACATGCCTATAGTTCCAGCATTTGGGAGGCTGAGGCGGGAGGATGGCTTGAGCCCAAAGTTTTGAGGTTGCAGTGATCTATGATCATGCCACTGCAATGTAGCCTGGGCAAAAGAACAAGACCTTATCTCTTTTAAAAAAGAAGAAGAGGAGGAGGAGGAAGAGGAAGAAGAAGAAGAAGAAGAAAGAGAAAGAGGAGGACGAAGAAAGAAAGGAAGGCAAAAGATACACTTAAAAGTTCTTTAAGACCTGGAAATCCAAAGGGCCTGTAGTTCAGAGTCAGAAGTCAGGAGGGGCTAGAAACTATTAGACTACGAGCATCTTAAGGGGTAAGATACTAGATTAGCACAGTGTTTGGTACCTAGTAGAAGCTTAACCACTATTTTAACATGAATGCCTTTGATTGGCTCAGGCGATTCTATGAAAGAGAAGGCTTGGAATGAGAAGTAAGTTTTAGAAGAACACAAATGGTAGAACAACTGTGGCTAAGGACGGATTTGGGAGGCTAAGAAGAGGAAAAGAAAAATGCTGGACCAAGAGTGGTGAGAAGTATCTGTCTCCTGATCCAAGCTAAACGCCATATCCCTGTTGCTCTGGGGTAAAAGCAGGAGCTGAGAATGTAGACGTTCATGCTTTGTCGTACATTACTACAGTAATAGTGAATAAGTCTTTGAACTTCTCCCCAGATGAAAACTAGAAGCAACTCCATCACCCTGCCTCCATCACAGGGAGGTTGCGGCTAGGAGGAAAGATGTGTGAAAGTGCTTTGCAAATTCCGAGCACTACTCCAGTATAAGTAATTCCATAATATGATCAGATGAGTGTAGCAAATGCAGGGAAACTCTGCATTGCTCCTTGTAATGTGGGACCATGGCAGAAATTTAAAGTTAAGATCTAAGTGTCTTTAGTCTATAAGGACTGGAAGTCATTTTCAAATGATCAAATAAATAAATACATAAGTAAACAATATAGTACCAGCAAAGCTAAGTTCCTGAAGTTCTCCTGGAGAAGAGTTTTGCTTAGTGTCTCAGGATGGCAGCATTATCCCTGGGTTTCCAGCGGTCTCAGGACTGAGAACGGTGTTTGTGAACCTCTGTCCCCATAAATGTCAGCAGCACTCTCCCTCACTCAGAAGCTGTGTCCAACCCAAGGATTCTGTCTTATTTGGTCTGAGTTTGCTGATGTTCTCTGACAACGAGTTCCGGATGTTTTATAAACAATTACTGATGGTTTGATGGATGAGGGTAACATTTGCGTATCATCTGCACTATAATGAAAGACAGATGATTACTTCTGACAGAAACAATCACTGGCAACAGAGAAGCCAGAGCCCTGAGGCTCCCACTGCACAGGGATGTAGGGCCAGATCAAACCCCACTTGAAATTGGGCCCAACAGTCTGGGTGACAGTCCTGTGTGCCTTTGCAACGCCCACAACGTATTTTAGAAAAGCCTGTGCTGGCAGTGCTGAATCTGAATGGAACAAGGAGAGAAGGAGGCAAGTCCCACTCCGGCAATGGTAAAATCGGCAGAACGTTCTTAGTCCTGAAATTCACTTCGGCTCACATTGCAGTTTTGAAAAAAAAAATTTTTTTTTTTAAATTTCAGATAATGTAGGGGTACAAACAAGTAGGTTACAATGTTTGCATTTGTTAGGTAGAGCCTCTGCTGAGTTGTGTCGCACACCCAGGAGGTGTGCCACCTCCTTACACTGTGCCCATTAAGTGGAAGCACAGCGACCCCCCTCTTTCCTCTCCTCTTCCCTGTCTCTCCTTCCGCCTCCCCCCAACTTGAATTGAACAGAGTTTTTCCCTTGTTTTGGCATGTATTAGATCATCTACTGGCTTCGTATTGGTATTGAGTACATCGGATACTTGCTTTTCCATTCTTGTGAGGCTTTCCTAAGAAGAATGTGAGTTTTTATTGTTTTTTGTTTTGCATCCTATTTTATTCTTTCATCAGTTTTTTAAAAATGTTATATAATTCACATATCATCGACTGCACCCGTTCACAATTCAGTGGGTCTTAGCATTTTCACAGCTATGTGTGACCATCATTACTTTCTCTTTCCAGAATATCTTCATCTCCCCCAAAGGAAACCTTGCGCCCATTAACTCTCATTCTTCATTCCCTTTTACTCCCCCGCCTCTGGCCACCTTAACCTACTTCCTATCTCTATGAATTTGCCTATTCTTGACATTTCACGTAAATAGAAACATATAATACGTGGTCCTTTGCGTCTGGCCTAATCAGTTAGTATAATGTTTTGAGGTTCATTCATGTTGTGGTATTTATCAGCACTTTATTCCTTTCTGTGGCCAAATAATATCCACTGTATGGACAAACTACATTTTGTCACTCACCAGTGAATGGACATTTGGGTTGTTTCTACTCTTTGGCTGTTATAAGTAATGCTGTTATGAATGTTTATGTGTAATTTTTTGTTTGGACATATAATTTTCATTCTCTGGGGTAAATACCTGACAGAGAAATTTCATTGTAAATGGTAATGCTATGTTTAACTTTTTAAGGGACCATACCTTAGATTTTGAAGGGAACCAGGTCAGTATCAGTGTACCTCCTCATCTCTGTTAAAACATTTGGGAAAAGGGTGGTGCTAGAAGACAAATGTGTAGGCCAGGTGGTTTGCGGAATGCAGAGTGGTGTGAGTGGGAATGTCCCTTCAGGTGCCCGAGTCTGCGTGGCAGCAGCAACGCTGGTTTCCTGAGTCTACCCCACAGCAGCAACGCTGGTTTCCTGAAGCAGAGGAGTGGGCGTGTCTTCCACTTGCCAGTGAGGATGGAGCCAAAGATTTGGTAGGGTGGACAATTTTCCCATTTTTTTAAAACCTCAGGTCACCCAAATATATAAATTTCACAGCTACATAGTATTATGTACCCAGCACACTGTGAGATTGTTCTGAAGGGCACACATAAGTATAGCACAATGGCCTTGGCTCTCCAGGACTTGATAATATAGCCTCAGGAACAAGATACAGATGTCACGCAAAAATGTTTTAACTAGTGTCGGGCACGGTGCAGTGGCATGGGCCTGTAGCCCCAGCTACTGGGGAAGCTGATGCAGGAGGATCATTTGAGCCTAGGAATTTGAGGTTGTGGTAAGCCATGATGATGCCACTGCACTTTCGCCTGGGTGACAGAGTAAAACTATGTCTCAAAAACAAAAAATAGTTTTAACAAATACCAAACACCTGTGGTATAGCTTAGAGGTGTTTCAGAGCAGAAAGCATCCAATGTAGGCTGTGAGTATATATCCATATGGATGTATGTATTTATTCATAGTATCTCCTGGAAGAGAGCAATACAGTGGGCTCTACTTGTACATGTGCAATTCATCTTGATAGAAACACTACTTTGCCTTCTTTTCCTCCCCAAGGCACTGTCTGTCCCAAAAGTCTGAAGACCAGTGAACCCTGCTGGGGCAACGATAGGATGTGTTCTAGTCACGTGGCAATGCTGAGCAAAAGGGCCTGCAAGGCATATGGTCCTTCTTCCAATGTTCTGTGAAGAACCATGAGTCACCTGGGCAAGCCACCCAGCCTTCTAGATTTTGGACACAGAAAAAAGTGGGCCTTTCTGGACACCAGATGCCTCTGTGATTTGATTTCTTTCTGGTATATGACTCACGTGGAATGCTTTAAAAAATTGCTGTGGACTGAACAATGTTTCTGTTCTTTTCTGCCGCTGAATCTGGGTACATGGAGATGAAGCTGAATCAGTATTTTTCCCACACTTAATTCAATTCATCACAGCAGGATCTGGATGAAGCAGGAAATCAGGAAGCAAAGGCACCCGGGGTGAGTGTGGGAGAGGAGAGTTCTGGTTCAGCTTAGTGTTAAACCAACACCAGGGTTAGACGAGCCATTATGGAAATCAGCATTTTCTTTCTGAACCAGAAGCAAAGATATTTTGGGTAACAGAAATAGGAGGCATTTGGGCTGCTTAGGAGAGTTTCATTCTAAGAGCCATATTTGATTTTCTTAGAAATCCATGCTCTTATAATTTCCCCCAAGTGCACAAAGAGTGAGGGTTTGGCCTCTTAGTCACTACTTATCAATTTAATACTGTGTTAACAGTAGAATAGCAATTTTGTAAAGAAAAAAGGGCGGGAGGGGGAGAACTTCAGCGTTCTTTGGATTTAATAATATATAGTCACTAGGGTTTTAGATTAGCGGTTGCCAGAGGCTGAGGAGAAAAGGGAATGACTGTTAATGAATACAGACTTTCCTTTGGGGTGATGAAGATATTCTAGAAAGAACTGGTATCTGTAAAAATGCTAAAATCCACTGAACTGTACCTTTTTAAGAGGTGAGATTTATGAGATGTAAATCATATGGCAATTTTAAAAAATTGATTAAGGAATAATGTAGAGAAGATACATTAAATATCAGTGTTTAAGGCAAACTACATATGGTGTAGCAAATATTTCCTAAGTTGGTCAAATCCAACACAATTAACAAATAAGTGAAATGGGAAAAAATTTTTGAGAAGGGCCGTGGATAGGGGTCAACCTCCAGCTTGGTGGGGTAGCCCCAGGTTACTAGAGGTGGAGATCCCTTTTGAATGTCTAGAAAGGTCTGTGAAACATAAGCTAATATTTTATGAGAGCTTATTATGTGTGCCAGGAACTATTTTGAGTATTCCACTTGTGTTAATTCTTTAATCCCCCCAATAATTCTATGGGCATGATGGATTTAAATTACTCTCAGTTCAGAAAAGAAAAATAGAGAGAGAAAGAGAAAGAAAAAAATAGAAAATGATAAAGCAAACAGGAAAAATGGTACAAAGGCAAAATGTGAATAAAGAATAAATAGAATTTCTTTGTACTAATCTAGCAACTTTTCTCTAAGTTTGAAATTATATCAAAATAAATGTTTACCAAAAATATCATATAAGAAGATATAATTTTCATAATAAAGATGAGAAAATGGAGGCACAGTCATTTTAAGTAACTTGCCTTTGGCCTCTGATACCAAGTAGTAGAGCCAGGGTTCCAGATCATGGGTCAGAGCCCTTTTGAAATTTACATGTTAAAATCTTTTTTTTTTTTTTTTTTGAGACGGAGCCTCAAGCTATCCCCCTGGGTAGAGTGCCATGGCATCACAGCTCATAGCAACCTCCAACTACATGTTAAAATCTTAACCCCCTAGGTGTAGTCCCACCTTTTACCCTCCCTCTGTCCAGCCTCCCCCCTGCCCTCCACATCAGATTGTATAAAAAAAAAATCAGCACATTGTACCCCACATATGCATGAATATATTCATGATCTATGTATATTAGACTTAATTTAAAAAAAAAAAAAAGGAAAAACAGGCTCAGTACCTGTGGCTCAAGTGGCTAAGGCGCCAGTCACATACATCTGAGCTGACGGTTTCAAATCCAACCCGGGCCCACCAAACAACAATGACAGCTGCAACCAAAAAATAGCCGGGTGCTGTGGCGGGCACCTGTGGTCCCAGCTACTTGGGAGGCTGAAGCAAAAGACTCACTTGAACCTAGGAGTTGGAGGTTGCTTTGAGCTGTGATGCCACAGCACTCTACCCAGGGGGGATAGCTGGAGGCTCCTGTCTCAAAAAAAAAAGGAAAAAGAAACAGGTGAAATTAAACAATAAAATTATTTCATTTAAATAAACAACAACAAAAAAATCTTAACCCCCAATGTCATGGTATTGGAAGGAAGAGCCTACGGGAGGGAGTTGGTTCATGAGGCTGAAGCCCTCTTGAAAGGGGCACTGGAGAGACCCTCATTCCTTCCAGCTGTGAAGACACGGTGAGAAGATGACTATCAAGCAGGAAGAGGCCCTCACCAGACACTGAGCCCCAGCATCTTGGCCGTGGACTTCTCAGCCTCTAGAACTGTGAGAAATAAATTTCTGCTGTTTATCGGCCACCTCATTGATAGCATTTTGCTATAGCAGCTCTAAAAGAGTAAGTGACTCTTGAAACATAATGTTGATTGTGCCACCAAGCTCCACATTTGGGTGGAAAACTTGGGAAAATCTAGTGGAGAAACGGGCAGGCTGTGGGCAGAGGAGAATATGAGAGCCAGAAGTCCCTTAGATATCCACTTAGCCATCACTCCTCAAAGTGTGGTCCGTGGCGCTCCTGGTCCATACTATTACCTCTCTGGGTAAGATAAATACAGAAAGTGAGGGTAGGCAATTAGTTATAGACTTTCGTAGCAATTTGACATTGCTGCCATATCCAAAGATTATTGTTTTTCTAGTAATTTATTTTTTATCGTATTTCACAAAAGATCAGCCTACAATGGACTGGGGAGATAAAAAAAAGAAAAATTTTGTTCTTTCATCACAGGTAGTTTGAGAAGCATTGGTGTAGTCATATTCCCTTTCTTTACAGACAAGAAAACCAAGGCTCAGAGAGGTGAAGAGCTTTTATAGTTCGTGGGAGGAAAGACCTAGAACCAGGTCTTCTGCTTCAAGCTCTGGGCCTTGCACATCTCTAAGGGATGCCCTTCCCTCAGTGCCTATACAGCCTAGACCAGGGGTCCTCAAACTTTTTAAACAGGGGGCCAGTTCACTGTCCCTCAGACCATTGGAGGGCTGGACTGCAGGCCTCAGGACAAGTCAGATGCTAAGCAGGACAGGCAGCTGCAGCAGAAACACCTGGCAGCCTTGATAAATGTCCTAGGCAGGCTGCATGTGGCCTGGGGGCCATAGTTTGAGGACGCCTGGCCTAGACGGTCATCAGGGCAGCCCAGGACCCCCTCTCTCTTCTATCTTCAGGTTGCCCATGGGTACCAAAATAGGAGTCCAAACCTTGGCTAAAGACTGCCCATCTCAGCCTTTCTTGGGTTGAGAGAGAGAAGAGGCTTCTCTGGAAGCATGGGGGCTGACATCCCATTGTTCCCTGACTCCTCTGCTCACTTGCTTGTTGTTACTTGGAAAAAACTGATCTTGGGGAGAATAAATCAGAATTAAGGTTGTTAGGAACATTTCCCAAGGATATAGCACCTTTTTAATCCCACAGAAGTTCATAAATTGTTCAGCTGTGCCAGAGGCACGTGGTTGCAGGGTGTAGAAGCCAACTGGCATTCTAAGTGGAACAAGTAGAAAATTTTGGCTATGGAAGCCAAAGGGAATTCTTCACCTTAATTAAGAAAGAACGCTGCAATATTGAAAGTCTAGGTAGAGAACGCAAAGCCTGCCTTCTGCTTTCATTAAAACGAACCCTGCTTAATTAGAACTTAGTTAACACAAATTGGAAAAAATCAAGACTAAAGCTCATTGAATTGGGTCTGGTTTAGGAATTAAAACCCTACAGTTCAATCTCTGCCCTTGCCAGCTGTCCTCCTACCTTCTTAGTTTTTTAGGTAACAAGCTGGATCCACTTCTTAAGGGAATGTGAGTAAGCTGTCTGCTTCTCTAGGGGAAATGGACTCTGGCATTTTAAAAATACGACTCTTAAATGGCAATTTTCATTCACTGGTCTCTAATTCGATAAATATGGAGCTTCACATCAATCAAGAGCTTTTTTAGGATCATTCTTGGTGTCTGGCTGCTTGCAAACGTCAAATCAGTAAACTGTGTAGGACCAAGTGTTACTCAGGTTGAATAACTTCATATTAATGAAATGTAAATAAAGCCAGAGAAAGGAAAATTTTAGAAATTCAAATAAACACCCTGATGTGATTTGTCTTCCCAAACAGTTCCTTGGATTTTCTTGTTTCTGTGGTCGGGTCTCCGGTATCTTTTCGTGATAACCCTGGATTCTTCACATTGCAGCAAGATACATTTCTTTCTTGTGTTCTTGTTTGCTGTTTCCGTTCAAAACACAAAAGCCACATCAGCCAGATGGCGATCCTAGAGGAATTTAGGAAGAAAAGATCGATGTTTGACAATAAACATAGTGAATTCCATGCGATCACATAAATGTGTGTATGTAAAAGCAAGAATATTGCACTTCGAACTGTTGACTATAAACCCAGAGCTAAAAGTGACAGGGCAGGCGACTTGTTGGTAGGGGAAGCTGTATTTCAACAGAAAGTCAGAAAGGTCTTGATGAAAAGGCAGAAATCAGTGGCTATGTAAGAGTGGACATTTTCTATTACTAAGATTGTTTCTTTCTTGGCTTAGGAAAATAAATCTGGGGTAATCTAATATTTATAAACTCCTGCAAATGAAGTGGCCTCAATTGTATTGCAGTTGTTGAAAGGGACTGATTCTTGTCTCTGACCTTGATGTGCAGTGTGAATTTGGAAAAGAGAACCTAAGTTTGCATGTCAGTGCTGACTGGCTAGAGGTGCCATCAGCTGGGCTTGTATGTCTGTCAGAAAGTTCAGTTCTCTACTGGTAAAGCCCCCTCTGTATCAGGATCATGTGAGATTCACCACACAACACTCCGAAAACATGAGATCATCTTTACATAATGAGGGAGTGAGAGCCGGGACCTGATTTCATATTCTTTTCCCACAGATTTTGCTTTCCACTCTTGTCAGTCATATCTGCAAGGCTGACAGTTACCAGGGGCTGTGGCCAGGCACGAGGGAGAATGTGTTATGACTGGCTGTGTTGGTCAGTGTCTGCTTTGGAACGATCCAGTGTGGATGAATAAACAGAAAATGTGTAAGGAGGCTTGCAACTGAAACAGACCAAAGGTGAGCGCTGGGGCTGTCCATCGGGAATGTTCTGTCACCAATAACACAATATTCGCACAGCCATTTTACTTTTCAGTAAGTTATCAAGTTGGCCAAGCAAATGAGTAGTGATGGTATATCAGTAGTTGGCAACTTCTCAAAAAGTTCATGGTTGAGAAGGACCCTCATTTCTCATAACCCCAGCGTGTACTGATTACAGTGTCTCCCTCCCTCCCTCCCTTCCTCTCTCTCTCTCTCTCTCTTTCTTTCTTTCTCTTTTATGAGACAGGGTTTCACGCAGATGCTATAGCTTACAGGAAACTTAAAGTCCTGGGTCCAAGTTATCCTCTTGCCTCAGTCTCCCATGTAGCTGGAACTACAGGTACATGACACAATGCCCAGCTAATTTTCTCTATTTTTAGTGGAGAAAGGGTCTTGCTCTTGCTCAGGCTGGTTGGTCTGGAACTCCTGAACTCAAGCAGTCCTCCTGCCTTGGCCTCCAAGTGTGCTAGGATTATAGGTGTGAGCTGTGGCACCTGGCCATAAGATGTATGTCTTACACAGAAACCCAGAGGTGGTAAGATGTGCAAACAGGTTTTTCTCATGCAATAGGATGAGAGCTGTGATGGATGTATGGAGAAGGCCCTACAGGAATACAGGATGGGAGGAGTGTCAATCGATTCTACCTGGGAATGGACTCTGACAAGGTGTCAGAGGGGGGCAGTGCCTGTGGCTCAAAGAGTAGGGTGTCAGAGGTGGCAGGTTCAAACCCAGCCCCGGCAAAAAACTACAAAAAGAAAAATAGAAAGTGTCAGAGGGGAGGAGAATTTAGCTTTCTTGAGAGATGAGTAGGATTTACCAAAAAGGAAGATGTCCTAAGCAAAGATGTTCATGGGCTTCAAGTCAAGGATCTGCTTGTCATTGTCAGGGTATGAGTGCAGTTTCACTGTCATTATCTCTGTGTGTTTAAAAGGTACATTTTCCCAATAAATCTAATTTTCAAGCCTATTGTTTTACTTTGGATTTGAAAATCTAATTTGAAATGCAGATCTGAGCAATGACCTCTTTGTTGTCCCTAGAGATGATGACTGCATTGGCCCCACAGGTGGAATTATTGCCAGTGGGGATGGCAGGCCGCAGGGCACAGTGACCGCCCTTGAGTAGGAGCAAGGGGAAGTGGCTACTCTGATGTGCCGTCATGCACAGGGAAAGACCAGGAGCACTGGGGCTGTAGGTCAGAGCCGGTCGTGGGAACTTCAGATGGGGACTTCAGACTGGAGTCTGAAGAATCCACTGTCCTCAGCAACAGAGGCCTACACAGGAGACCAGGAGCTTTGCTCAGGAGATACCAGAGGAGGATTCCTTCTATGGGCCTCAGATGCTTCCTTCATGAAATGAGCTAGTTTGACTGCCGCAGACTGTTTCCGAGAGCCCTAGGGTTCCACGAAGGTTTAATACTTCAGGAGCTGGAGGGGAGAAGGAATAAGGCCAAGTTGGGAGGCTGGACCTGCCACCCCACTTTACCAGAGCATTCTGATTCCATCGTTTCTGTATTGGCCATCAGCTTAAGATATAATTTGAGAACAGTATGTTTTATAGCACCAAATAAAAACCGGAAAATCTTGTAATAGAGAATCAAGTGCTGGCTCTCTCCGAGTATAAGCTGTCGTTACTTCCTCTGTAATCCTGCAGTACTTGATTTATAACACTCTAGAACACTCTGTTTGGTTCTGTGTTCTTCATGTTTCAAAGACGTGCTTGTGCAGTTCGCTGGTGTGTTCTCTTATAAATTGTTTTCTGCTCCATGAAGGCAAGTGCGTGGGGTAAAGCCTTCACAGACACGTAGGCCTGCTTCCTGTTCCTCACGTTCACCAAGCTCACGCCTCGGGGCCTTTGCACTTACAATATTCTCTTTCCAGGATATTCTTTCCTGGGGATCCATAAAACGTACTCCTTTGCTTATTTTAGAGACCTCCTCAAAAGTTATCTGAAGAACTTTCCTGGACACCATACACAGACAGTCCCTCAGTTACAAACATCCAGCTGACATATGACTCATGCTTATGAATGGAGGCTATTACAGGTATGAGTAAATGTACTGCTTCCAAATCACATACCGATTCAACTTAAGAACAAGCCTATCTTGTTCATAACCCAGGGACTGCCTGTCTGTTAAATAAAGCCCTCGCTCTCCTTTCATTCCCACACACACTTCCCAGTCAATTTATTCTAATTTTTCTTTTTTCTTCTTTTCTTTTTTCAGACAGAGTCTCACTTTGTCACCCTTGGTAGAGTGCCATGACATCATAGCTCACAGCAACCTCAAACTCCAGGGCTTAAGCCATTCTCTTGCCTCAGCCTCCTGAGTAGCTGGTACTATAGGCACCTGCCACAATGCCCGGCTAATTTTTAGAGACGGGGGTCTTGCTCTGGCTCAGGCTGGTCTTGAACCTGTGAGCTCAGGCAGTCCACCCGCCTTTGCCTTCTAAGTGCTGGGATTACAGGTGTATTCTAATTTTTCCATAGCACTTACCATCATTTGACATATTTTGTATTTCCTTATTTATTTTGCATCTGCCTCATCCCACTAGAATATAAATTTTAGCAGGGCAAGACTTTTCCATTTTGGTCATTGATCTGTCCTGGACACCTGGAACAGAGCCTGGCCCAGACTTACTACCCACTCAGTGGAAGCATTTGGGACTCAACTCCTGTTCAGCCAAGATCTTCCGTTGTATTATAAAAACAAGATCCCACCTGCAGTGGCTGACAGTTTAGCAAAGTTTTCTCATTATCTGTAATATCCAACCAGGGTATCAAGAAAACCCATCTCCTCTGGAACTAATAGTAACTGATCAGAACGGCAAAGAAAGAGCATGGGATTTGGAGGCAGAGGATTTGGATTTTGGTTTTAACAGTGGCACATGTGGGTAGAGTGCCATTAGGCAAGTTACCTAATCTCTCCAAACTTCAGTTTCTCTGTCTATAAAATGAGGTAATAACCTGTTACAAGGGTTTATTGTGAGGATTATGTAAAGTAAGATGTGTAGAAAGAGGTTTGTAATCTGTAAAGGACCATGTTAGATGTGGCCCAAGATAATAGAAGACCTGGACTCTTTAAGTTGTCCTTGAGCAAACACTATTACTTCTGGCGATCACTTAGTTTCTCTGGAAATGGGGATAAGAACACCCCTTTCTGTTTGAAACTGGGGAAGTGGATCAGACTATCTAACACCTTCCAGCTTATGACCCAGGATTTTATGTTTTTGATGAAATTAGTAAGAAAATATTGAGCACAAAGTATTTTTATTGATACTACAAGATTTTCAAGTTAACTGTCCCTCTAAAAATAGTTTCTTTTAGCCCCATAGAATCATTTGTTAGCATTTGGAAAGGCACCTTTATTTTATGTGGGATGTGTGCTAGTTTCTGTTTCCTTGCATTTTATACCACATGCCTCAGCTCTACGTTCGGGGGGTGGGGAGGGGTCCATGTATCCATGGAATGAATTTGCCATTTAACTTGGATTGCTTCCTCCAAGAAAGTTTCTTTTATTTATTACCTTTGAGATAAAATGCTTGAATGCTCAGGAAGCAATGTGTTCAGAGACAATGAACACTGAAGAAAGAGTTGAGAATTTTGACCAACCAGTTGAGTGATCTCAGGCGAGCTGCCATCTCTCTGTTCCTCAGTTGCCATACAGATGTGTACGCACGTGTGTGTGTGCATAGTCCGTACATATTTACACATACTGTACATAACAGGGTGGGGGAAATCACATGAAGCCCTGGCCGTAAACTCTCAGGGAGAGAAGTGCCTTTGCTTCAGCAAATACCTTATATAGGTATGTTTGGTTATGAAAATGAGATCCACTGGGCATAGCTTGGCTGGGCTAGGAGTCAAACAAAAAGAAATGCGTTTCTCTACCACGTAGAAGGAAGAGATACTGGTGAGGTGACCCAGGAACAGAGAGATTCTGGAAAGAGGGTTGTGAGCAGGGTGTGGGGACGAGAGGCCCACCAAAATGGCCAGGGGCTGGGACTCAATGGAGAAATGGCCATCGAGAAGCTGTGAGGGACAAGAAAAACTAAAGAACTTGAGAACAGGGACAACTTATACCCAGTGAAGAGACATTTCAACTGACATCCAGTGAGGAGACATTTCCCCAACGGACCAGGGAACAGATCCCTGGATGTGCAGATGGGTCTGTTCTGGAGTTCTCCTCTGAACACGTGTGCAGCCTCCTCTCCTGGGCCCCAGTTCTCTGCCAGAGCTTCCCCTTCCTTAGCATTCTCATGGCTGTGCTTGTAATGCCAAGCCTTTGCCCCCACCTCCCAGTTGCAATGGCATTTTTAAGAAAACCTCATTTCAGGGGGTGGAAGGTAACAGCGGTATTTTCCCCATCTTGATCCCTCAAGATCCTTTTTACCTTCACCATTTTTGTGCACACTCTCTCACCCCTTGGCTGTGCACATGCTTCTAATTCACAGCATCAAAGTTCTTTGGAGAACTGCTGGTAGGATGGCAGGGCCTGAGCAGGGAACACCTCAACCACAAGTGCTTGGGAATTTATCTCTACACTACTGCTTGTGGCCTTGGATGAATGGCCTCCCGGTGAGGAAGGTCTGAGAACCCAGCTCTCGTGCCTCTCTTGCCTCAGAGATAACCTGCAGGTGTAACTTAAGCACCAGAATTCTCTTGCACGACCAGGCCAAGGCTACCCGCTGTAGGACTTTGCCAGAGACCACGCCCTTGCCTGGTTTCCTCCCCTTCCTGTCGGCCTCCCCTGCTTTCTTGCCATTCTCCTCCAGAAGCATTTTCTTAATACATCACTTGCTCACAAACCCTAGATCCTCATCTGAGGGACCCCAACCTAAAAACACTCTATATCTCCTAAAGCAGAGGACTTCAACCCTTTTTATGTTATACATGCCTTAAAGAATCTAATGGAAGTTCTGGGCAGTTTTCCTTTAAAAAAAAAATTACATATGTGTTTAATTGGTTTGCATTTGCACTATTATCTTAGATGTATAAGAAATGTCCCATCCTTGATTTTTCCAGACCATATCCAACTGGTGGAAGCCAAGGAGGGCCTTTCTCATCTACTTCATTCTGCTCTTGAGATCGGACAGGAAAACTGGTCCGGAAATCCTGAGAGAGGCCTCAGGATTTCAGTCCAGTGCTCTCAGGGGTCTTGTCCTTCACTCAGGGGTGCAGCTGACCATGTGTGACTCTGCTGGGGATCTGTGCTGAGTGCTCAGATTAGGCACTAGGTTCAGAAGTCCCAGGTGCCCCTGCAGGAAGTCTGCACCTTAACCTCTCCTACATGAGGCCCCGTAGCCTCTGCACTAAGTGCAAGCTAGGCTGCCAGAACCTGCTCCGACAGTACCTCTCCCCTCACTCTCTACCCTAGTTCTGTTTTCAGGAACTACCTCTCAGTCTCTTCACCAATCCATCCCATTCACACACACCAGCCATATTCCCCTTGTCTTTCCTCTTCTAGGGCAACCATCTTTGATCTTCTCAGCAGAGAAGTAGATGGAGGTGGCCTTCAGGGCAGGACTGAGTCCAAGGAACACACTGAGAAGGGAAGCCTGGCTACCTTTCTGGGAGGAGAAGAGAGAAATGACCCATTTATTCACCTATAGATGCTAACTAGTAAGGCAGCCATTAATAACCTAATGAAATATCCCCCTCACAGCCAATACTGCACATAGCCCTAGGAAGTTCAGAGTTCCCAGGAGTCCAGGTTATTAACACCTACCCTAAAGAAAAGGAGTAAGAAAGCAAGCTGTCACCCATCCTACCTCCTCCAGCCTGTGACCAGGACACTGGACTCTAGAATGAAAATGCCTCTCCTTGATCTAGAATCCTATCTTGTGCTCTTGGCTTCTCTCTCATCCAAGACCAAAATGCTTTCATGGAAAGATCAAATGAGGCAAGGATTATAAAACCTTTGGTTTTATCGAAGTACCTGATTAATAAGCAAGAATGTGATATTGTGCCACTGTTTTTTATCTTCTTGGCTTCACGTTCTAGGTACAACAATACTTGTTGAATCTGTCATTCAGAAGTTTGGCTAGTGATTTGGAAAGGAGTTGGACATCCTCTGAATTAGTAATAGGCCTTGGGCAAAATATTTTAGCCAGGTGATGCCAAATGGTGAATGTTCCTAGCAGTCAGATGGTAGCCTAAGGACCATCACCTTCTCATGGACAGGAAACACAGAGCAGTCATTTTGATATGCCTGGAAAATAGCATAATACCTTTCACTAACATTATTAATAATAAATTGGCCTAATTAATCTCAAGTAAATTCCGTTTATTGGTTAGCATGAAGGATTATGTTAGTACACATAAGCTTTCCCAGTATCTCCCTTTGGAACAGTAGGATATCTTTATATTTTCCCTTGGTGAATACTTCACCATATCGAATGTAATAAGGTGACACATCTTAAAACATTTGAATTAAAGTGACTGAGCCTCAGTCCCATTACTGGTCAAAGTTCGTTCATCACTAGAGTCCTTTCTCTGTACCAGAGCCCAAAACAATCCAGCCATGAGGCACCTGCTTCTATCTTTTTTTTTTTTTTTTTTAATTTTATTGAATGGTAACTATGTACATTAATGCACTTCTGGGGTACAGTGTGGGGTTTTCGCATGCAATCCGAAATACTTCCATCAAACTGATCAACACAGCCTTCATGTCATTTTC
>CAUYQV010055134.1:0-34290 GCA_963574575.1 Galagoides demidoff
CTCCAACTCCTGGGCTCAAGCGAGTCTCCTGCCTCCGCCTCCCAAGTAGCTGGGACCACAGGCGCCCGCCACAACGCCCAGCCATTTTTTGGTTGCAGCCATCATTGTTGTTTGGCAGGCCCGGGCTGGGGATTCAAACCCGCCACCTTAGGTGTATGTGGCTGGCGCCTTAGCCGATTGAGCCACAGGCGCCGAGCCTGCTTATGTTTTTAATCTATAATATAGATTAAGAGGAATGGACTAATGTTTTGTTTTGTGACTGATTATGGAGCAAGAAAGCTATCATTAAAATTTTTCACCTATGCTAGCCTCTTATTTTGATTTTATTAAGGTATAAAATTCTGTATAAGGTTGATCATGAAAGTTTTTTACAAATAAAGGTATATCCCCTGGTTGTATATATAAATGACCCCTTATTTAGTGTTATTGTTAACTAGAGTCATTAAGTTAGGAAGTAAGAGTCTCATGATAGATAGTAAGGAAGTCTTGATTTGCAATCTTGGGAAAGTTGTCTCTATTTTAAGATGCCACCTGGCTCGGCGCCTATGGCTCGATCGGCTAAGGCGCCAGCCACGTACACCTAAGGTGGCGGGTTCGAATCCCCAGCCCAGGCCCGCCAAACAACAATGATGGCTGCAACCAAAAAATGGCCGGGCGTTGTGGCGGGTGCCTGTAGTCACAGCTACTTGGGAGGCGGAGGCAGTAGACTCGCTTGAGCCTAGGAGTTGGAGGTTGCTATGAGCTGTGATGCCATAGCACTCTACCCAGGGGGATAGCTTGAGGCTCCGTCTCAAAAAAAAAAAAAGATGCCACCTGTTTGGGGGGGAGAAACTTTTTCTGTTTCATTATTATTTATTTACTTTAATATCATTAATGGGGGTATAGTTTTAACACTCTGAAGGGGCCCTTTGAGTTGTAAGATTATAAACTCAAAGTTTAAGTTTCTGAAGTTTTGTTGTAGTGTGGGCGGCAAGGGCAGTCTTTTTTTGATGTTTGTAGAAGACACAGTCTTCAGGTTTTAGATTGTAGATGGTTTGATTGTCTTCATCAGTGGAACATGGAAAGTTGGGGATTTTTTTTGTCTGTTGAAAATAATGTATTGAAGTCTTGTAGCATTTTGTCATATTAGCCTTTAGTAGGAGAAGGTATATGAGGTTTTATTACTAGGATCATATAGGCCTAATAGTGACTGTTTTATGAAGGATTAACTTATGTTTTTTACTGGAAGTAGATTTGACTATATTTAATTGTAGTATCTTTGACCAATGCAATTCAGTCAATTTAGCTTTGTCTGTTATTCTGTATGTCTTATCTGTTTTATAACTTGCCTAGTAAAAAAAGTATGTATCATTGGAGTTTCTTAGAATATTCTATGAAAGAAACATTTTTCAATAACCTTTTAATCATTGTTATAATGGTGGTCCTCTTATATGGAAAAGCTTTTACATAATCATATGTTGAAAATGACAATTGAATGAAATTTTTTTATTAATGTCTGAATGGCCCGTTAGGTAGCAGAAATGTACCTGAAGTTTTGGTTGTCTTTTCAGGATTATGGGTTTGACAAACCAAACATTGGTTATCATTTATTTTAGTAATTTGAAATAGTTACCACCACACTAACATATATTTTTTTCAATTTGGATTATATTTATGATGAGTCATGGAATATAGAGTTTTTAATCATGGAAGCTGTAAAGACTTGGTAAGGGCCAGATGGCCATGTTGGCTCTCTATGAGGTCACACTTAACTTTGGATTTTTTTTATATTAAGTTTCTTTTTTTTTGAGTACAGAATCTATGGATTATTTTATTCCTTTTCATTTTTTTATTTCAAATTCATATGAGGGTACAAATTTTTAGTTTACACTGTTATCATTTCCAAGGTAAAGTTCAAGTTGTAGTAGAGCCCTTCACCTAGGGGGTGTGCTGAGCACCCTTACCTTGTGCACATGAGGTAGATCCCTCCAATTGCCCTCCCCGGCTCCCTCCGCTCTCCCTATAGGAGGCTATATTTGTGTTTTATCCTTCATGTGTGTGTCTTTAATTGTTTATATGTTGATTTCACATTAGTATTGAGTACATTCGATTGTTTTTTTCCATTCTTGAGATCCTTTGCGGGGAAGAATGTGTTTCAGCTCCATCCAGATAAACACAAAAGATGTGAAGTCTCTATCTTTTCCTGTGGTTAAATACTGCTCCATAGCATACATACACCACAGTTTGTTAATCCACTTATGGGTTGATTGGTACTTATGGGTTCCATGACTTGGCAATTATGAATTGAGCTGCAATAAACATTTTGGTGCAGATATCTTTGGGGTAAAATGATTTGTGTTCTTCTAGCTAGATACATAGTAATGGAATTGCAGAATCAAATGCAAGGTCGACTTTTAGTTCTTTAAGAATTCTCCATACTTCTTTTCATAAAGATTGTTATCAGTTTGCAATCCCTCAAGCAGTAGAAGTGTTGCCTTCTCTCCACATCCATGCCAGAATCTGCAATTTGGGACTTTGTAATGTGGGTTAATCTTCCTAGAGTTAGGTGATATCTCAGAGTGGTTTTGATTTCCATTTATCTGATGATTAATGGCAGTGAGTATTTTTTCATGTGATTCATCTGTCATCTTCAGAGAAGTTTCAGTTTGAGTTTCTTGCCCACACAGCAGTGAGATTTGTTTGCTCTTTTCTTGATTAATTTGAGTTCTCTGTAGATTCTCTGTAGGCCTTTGTTGGATTCACAACATGCAAACATCTTCTCCCATTCCAAAGACTGTCTGTTTGCTTTGTTTGTAGTACTCTTAGCTGTGCAAAAGCTTTTTAGCTTGATCAAATCCTATTTATTTATTTTTGGTGTTGCTGTAATTGCCATGGTTAGGGGAGTCTTTCTCATAAAATCTTTTCCCAGGCCAATACTTTCAAGCATTTTCCCCACACTCTCTTTTAGAATTTTTATTGTTTTGTGTCTTAAATTTAAATCTTTTATACAGTGAGAATCAATTGTTTTGTCAATGGTGAGAGGTGTGGTTCCAGTTTCCATCTTCTACATGTGGCTAACCACATCTCCCAGCACCATTTATTAAATAGGGACTCTTTTTTCCCCCATGCATACTTTTATTAGGTTTATGAAAGATCAAATGGTGATATGTGGCTGGGTTCATCTCTAGATTCTCTGTTCTATTCCATAGATCTATATCTCTCCATGCTAGTTTTTTATTTTGTTTTGTTTTGTTGTTTTTTATTGAGACAGAGTCTCACTCTGTCACCCTCTGTAGAATACTGTGGCATCATAGCTCACAGCAACCTCAAACTCTTGGGCTCAAGGGATTCTCTTGTCTCAGCCTTCCTGCTGGCTGGGACTACAGGAACCCACCACAATGCCTGGCTGTTTTTATTGTTGTTGTTTAACAGGCCCAGGCTGGGTTCGAATCCAGCAGCCCTGGAGCATGTGGCCTGTGCCCTAACCACTGAGCAATGGGCGCCCCCGCCCCTGCCATGCTGTTTTGATCACTATAGACTTGTAGTATAACTCGAAGTCTGGTAACATTTTTGTTGTTGCTGTTTTGAGACAGAATCTCACTCTGTTGCCCTGGGTAGAGTAGGGAAGGTGTCATCATAGCTCATGGCAAACTTAAACTCCTGATCTCAAATGATCTTCCTGCCTGAGCCTCCTAAGTAGCTGGGACTACAGGCACATACCACGATGCCCAGCTAATTTTTTCTGTTTTTAGTAGAGAACAGGCTCTTGCTCTTGCTCGGCTGGTCTCAAATTCTTGAGCTCAAGCGATCCATTTGCCTTGGCCTCCCAGAGTGCTAGGATTACAGGCGTGAGCCACCACACCCAGCCATAAGTTTGTTTTTTAAATTTAGGCACATAGCACTGCTTATTAGATGGGTTGTCATAGGTAATTTGACTTGGACCATAGACTTTAAATTGTATATTAAACAACTGTAGTATTGGGTGATTTAGCATGAAAACTTGGCAGAGTTTTTTTTTTTGATATTTAATTAATTTTATGTTACAGTTAGTAATTTTATAAACCAGTAAGTCTGTTTATTAGAATTTGGGAAATGTTTAGTCTAAATGATATGATTTTAAAGTTATTAGAAACCTTTATTTATAAACGCTTGTCAGGGCCTTTTTATTCTTTTTTTGATTATTTTATTCTTTTTATGAACCTTCTTAGAGACATTACATGCCAGCAGCATTTTTTTTTTTTTGCTTGTAAAGAGTTTTTAGAAAATGTATTAGATTAAGTAATTAGCTGTGGAAATGACTTAAAATGGTCATAAAGACACAAATGACAAGGAAATTGGTTATTTTTGTGATTATAATTTAACATAATAATTATAATTATGACAATAATATAGACCATTAGAATTTTAGAAATCTCATATGATTTTGAAATATATATTAATAACATTTATAAAAGTATAATTTGAGGAAAGTTGTACATCCTTTTGACAGTGTTTTCTATGTAATTTAATAATTTAAATAAGCCTGTTCATTATCTGTCTTTTGGCTATACCAGGGGCCGTCTGTTGTATCTCAAAGTTAATGTGAGGTCAAAAAAAAGACTTAATTTTGAATGTGAAATTTGATTTTAGGAACACTGTCATTTATATCAAAGGTTTAAAACAATTGCCCAAAATAGGCCATTATAAAATAATAATCATTTATTTAACCAAATTGATAATTAAGAGGTTTTTAAAAATAAAAATTCTTATTTTTTTGATAGGAGACAGTTTAAACAATTAGCAGTCCTGAAAAACCATTAGACACAATTTGTCTTTGTAGCTTATTCAAGTGAACAAAAATATTTTACTGTCTCATATTAATATTACATGAGATTTTTTTAAAGAAACAAATTTATTTTTAAAAATATCAGTGTTAATGTTAATAAAACTTTATAAGTAAATTTCTGTCAGCTTTTGATTATCACATAAGATTTTAATAAGCCTTTTATATTTTTTGCAAATTTTTAAATTTTAATATTCGATTATTTTTATTAAAGCAATCTTAAGTAACTTTTAAAGTATCTTGAATCATTTTTTAACAAACACAAACACATTTACATCTTTATAACTTTATCAAAAACGTATCTTTCGTTTATATATTCTGTACAGAGAATTTTTTACGCTTAGTACTTTTAATTAGAAAGTTAATTATTAATATTAATAACTAATGTTTAATGAAAACCCTAGGAAGTAATTTTCAACTGTTATGTATTAGTGTTTATGGATGAAAACTATTTTATAATTTTTTTTCTTTCTGAGACAGAGCCTCAAGCTATCCCCCTGGGTAGAGAATGCTGTGGCATCACAGCTCACAGTAACCTCCAACTCCTGGGCTCAAACGAGTCTCTTGCCTCAGCCTCCCAAGTAGCTTGGACCACAGGCACTCACCCCAATGCCTGGCTATTTTTTTTTTTTTTTTGGTTGCAGCCATCATTGTTTGGGAGGCCCGGGCTGGATTCGAACCTGCCACCTTAGATGTATGTGGCTGGCACCTTAGTCGCTTGAGCCACAGGCACTGAGCCTATTTTATAATTTTTAATTGTTTTAAGCATTATATATTAAAAATGGCATTTCATGATTTTTTAGAATATTTTAAAACTATTTTTGTTAATAGATCTAAATATATTTAGTTCTATATCATGTAAAAATACAATATCAAATAATCTTAAACCTGTGTTTAAGTAACTAATATTTAGTATTTCAGCTAATTATTTAAGTTAATGTAACATGATTTTTTATTTTAAATTATTGAAAAGAAATTTGTAATTGTGATACAGGTACCCTCTTTAATATCTTTCCTAGTTGTCCTGGATCTCACTTAACTACATGATATCCAACACTGTTATGAAAGTCAGGGCCTGTCAGCTTTTTGAATTTATATACTAGGTGTGTATGGCTCAGATCAGAGAGCTGTGAAGATAATGTCTGAGGGATTAAATTACTCCCAGCATAGCTGGAAGGCAAAGCTGGTCCAGGGAGGTGGGTCCAATATTGAGCTTTACTCCATCTTACAGTTGGTGGTCTACGTGCTGAGAATATATCCCCAAGCCTCACCACAACCACCTGTTGTAGACTCTAGACTCCAGAAGCTCAAAACCAAAAACATAATCTCACAGACAAATTATGCAAGTGTTAAAAATGTTATAGAAGCAGTGGTTTTATGATCTTAAAACATAAAAACATGTAGTAGAGGCAGCATAAACCTGTCCGATCAGTAGACTCAGGCAGAAATATCTGATATATATAACTGACAATTTTGAGGTTAATTTTATTTTATTTTATTAACAATTTTTAAATTGTTGTATTTAACTAAATATTACCTCATATATGTAACACATATAGATGAGTAGATATGGACACACAGAGAGAAACAAATCTTTAGTTTGTGACAGAGTCTCACTCTGTCACCCTGGGTAGAGTGCCTTGCTTCTCAGCAACCTCAAACTCTTGGGCTCAAGTGACCCTCTTAACTCAGCCTCTCAAGTTGCTGGGACTATAGGTGCCCACCACAACACTCATTTAGTTTTCCTATTTTTAATAGAGACAGGGTCTCGCTCTTGCTCAAGCTGGTCATGAGCTCCTGGACTCAGGCAATCCACACACCTTGGCCTCCCAGAGTGCTAGGATTACAGGCATGAGCCACCACTCCCAACTAGATCTTATAGTTTTTATAATATAAAGAATTTTTATTTGTTGGCTTTTAAATTATTTTTAATTTGGACTGTTAATATTTTAATTATGTCTTTTATTGTCCTAAACAGTCATTACTTAGGCAATCCTAATTTTTTTAATTAATTTATTTATTTTTTAATTTGAGATTAATATAAGGGTACATATGATTAGGTTACATTATTGGTGTTTGTTGGGTAGAGTCCAAGTTGCAGTTTAGCCCTTCAACCAGGAGGTGCACCCTATACCCTGATATTGTACCCTCTAGGTGAGAGTTTACCAAACCGCCTTCCCCACTTCTTCCTGCCCCTCTCCTTGAATTTAATTGTGTTATTCTCTCATGTGGTCAGGTAATTTGAAAGTTTTATTTTTAAAGGGATAACTCTAGGTGAAATTAGGTGGAAAATTTATATATTTATATATTTTTTTTCTTTTTGCAGTTTTTGGCCGAGACTGGGTTTGAACCCACCACCTCCAACATATGGGGCCGGCACCCTACTCCTTTAAGGCACAGGCACTGCCCCAAAATTTATATTTTAAAAGCAGAGAATTGAGACTTTAGGCCTAAATTTTGTGTAATCATTGCTCAAACCAAGAAAAAAGGTATTGGTAAATATCTAGTTAAGACAAAATGGTCAGGAAAAGCATCTTAAACAAAGGTAAAGCTATATATAAATTTAAAATAATGATAGCATTTTTGGTGTATAGAGGTAAATACCCTTATAAATGGAGCTTTTTTATAGATGTAAATTTTTTATAAAATGGTTTTTGAATACTCAATTAAATATCATAAAGATGTATATTGTACAGCAGCTTAGTTTAATAGGTGTTCTTTTTAACTTAGTTCTTTTGGCTAAAATTATTGTGTTTAGGGTAGAGTCTATTAGGGAACAGGGCAAAGAAAACATTTTCTTATGCCTGAATTCAGCCCGCGTAGATCTGAAAAAAAGTAAGCTTATTTTATCTGAGGGCCTGCATTTTATAAACATTTTCTCCAGGATAGCTTTTTTTTGGCCTTTAGGACAGAACAGTAATTAAACCAAAAAGTTAGTCAATATAATTTTATATTATTTTTAATAACATAAGCTTTTTATGTACCATGTTTCCCTGAAAATAAGACACCGTCTTATATTTATTTTTTCTCAAGACACACTAGGGCTTATTTTCAGGGGATATCTTACTCTCTCCATGCCAAAATGCATGGCGTGGCTATGCATTACTAGGTCTTATAGGGTAGAGCTTATATTTAACAAATGCATAGAAATCCTGCTAGGGCTTGTTTTTTGGGTAGGTCTTATTTTCGGGGAAACATGGTATGTTTTATAAAGTCTTTTAAAAGAGGGAACAAAAATATTGAAACATTTTTAGAAGCTTCTATGCACTAATAGGCATCCCTGGGCTGTGTGTGGTGGCTCACGCCTATAATCCCAACACTTTGGGAGGCCAAGGCAGAAAGACTGCTTGAGTCCAGGCATTCAAGACCAGCTGGAACAACATAGCAAGACTCCAACTCTATAAAAAATAAAAAGTATTATCTGAGCATGATATCATGTGCCTGTAGTCCTAGCTACCTGGGAGGCTAAGATAGGAGTATTGCTTGTCCAGGAGCTCAAGGCTGTAGTGAGCTATGATCACACTGTCATACTGTGCGCCAAGCTGTGCAACAGAGAGAAACCTTATCTATTAAAAAAACGGGGATGGGAGGTGGAGGTGGTGGGTTCAAACCCAGCCCCAGCCAAAAACTGCAAAATAAAAAAGGGGGGCTGCTCCCTTGGCTCAGTAGGTAGGGCCCCAGCCCCATATACCAAGGGTGGCAGTTTCGACCCTGGCCAAATGGCAGCAAAAGATACTGGGCGTTGTGGTGGGCACCTGTAGTTCCAGCTACTTGGGAGGCTGAGGCAAGAGAATCGGCTAAGCCCAGGAGGTTGCTGTGAGCTGTGATACCACTGTACTCCTCTACCGAGGGTAATAAAATGAAAGTGTCTCTAAAAAAAAAAAAAAAAAAGCAGGCATGCCTTGATGAGACTAATTCAGGGGCCCTTTTGACTAATGCACTTTTTAAATTAAGTGTCATTTATTTTGGAATGTTTTACTTTAACTTTAAATTATCTTTGTAAGATTATTTTTGTTAAGTGTTTAAGCCAAAAGGTAGAGTACTCAGGTTTTTAGAAATTAAGGATCCCTGGCTCGGTGCCTGTGGCTCAAGTGGCTAAGGCGCCAGCACATATACCTGAGCTGGTGGGTTGGAATCCAGCCCGGCCCACCAAACAACAATGATGGCTGCAACCAAAAAATAGCCGGGCATTGTGGCAGGCGCCTGTGGTCCCAGCTACTTGGGAGGCGGAGGCAGGAGATTTACTTGAGCCTAGGAGTTGGAGGTTGCTGTGAGCTGTAATGCCATGGCACTCTACCCAGGGTGACAGCTTGAGGCTCTGCCTCAAAAAAAAAGAGAAAGAAAAAGAAATTAAGGATCCCATTTTTACTTTGAGTCTTGGCTTAAGCTCTCAGATCCCCTTTGTCATGTCAGCCAAAGATTTTTCTCTTAAGTGTGCAGGAAAACAGAGTCTAAAACACAAAAATCCCTGCAAGTTTTTAAAAAACTGAAGTACCCCCTGCAGTACTGTCATTTACTGCCAGTTTCTGCCTGACCCGGTCAGATATCCAAGGCCTCTAACTGGATCTAAACCAGTTAATTATTGGCTCCAATCCTGAACCCAGGCCATTTTTTGTCAAGTCTTCTAAACTCAGCTCAGATTAAAAATTTTCTCAAACTCAGATAGCTCAAAGCACAAATCTCTGGAGCTTCAGAATCAGAGATAAGATACTTACTATGTGATCCCCAGTAGCAGTGAGAGAATAGTGGACAAAGTGAGTCTGATAGATACATTGTTTGGTAACTTGGTACTCCTGGAAGTCACTGGAAGCTCTACTTCAGATGCCACATCTGCTAAAAGAAAAATCTTGGGGCTCGGCACCTGTGGCTCAATCGGCTAAGGCGCCAGCCACGTACACCTGAGGTGGCGGGTTCGAATCCCCAGCCCGGGCCCGCCAAACAACAATGATGGCTGCAACCAAAAAATGGCCGGGCATTGTGGCGGGCACCTGTGGTCCCAGCTACTTGGGAGGTGGAGGCAGGAGACTCGCTTGAGCCCAGGATTTGGAGGTTGCTATGAGCTGTGATGCCATGGCACTCTACCCAGGGGGATAGCTTGAGGCTCCGTCTCAAAAAAAAAATGTATATATTAGATGAATTGGCAAGTCTAAATGGTCTCAGTATAAATGAGTATGGGTGGTGTGACTGTGCCCCGTGACAGAATGACATTCTGTCCAGGATTGGTTCCTGCCTTCTGCCTTGTGCCACCAGGATAGGTTCTGGCCCCACCTATGACTCTGAACTAAAATAAGCAAGTTGGAAAATTTATGAATAAATAAATACAAATTATTGTGAAATAAAAATTGTAAAGTAGCTGATAATCATACAAATGGACAACAATAAATGATAAACCCTGAGTAAGACTGTTATATCTATTATTGTTTGCTTTTGAACTATGTGGTGATAGATGTTCCTTACAATTTTCACTTTGCAAACATATATTTCTTGATTTTATTTAACCTACCATCACACCACTGATTCAGCAAAAATTGGGTGAAAAATATTTTAATCTTTCCTAAGTGTATGTATAGCTCACATTTCAATGTTTAATATTAGAAGTATTTGGGGTCTTTATTCAGAAGTTTAGTGATGTTTTGTGACCAAAAATAATTCATAGGAACTTATCTCTTGTTTGTATGAATTAGCCTATGGAAAAATTGATTTTGTTATATGTCATTTTTCTTGAAGTCATACTAACAATATTCAATAAGGACTTACTGTACTATATAATTCATTTAGTTATTGTGATTTTTTTGAGTCATGATCTCACTTTGTTGTCCAAGCTAGAGTGTAGTGGAAAAATCATAGCTCACTGCAGCCTCAAACACCTGATCTCAACTGATCCTCCCACCTGGGACTCCCAAAAAAGCAATCCTCCTACTTCAGACTCCCAAAACACTGGGATCAGACTCGTGAGCCACCATGTCTGGCCTTATTGTGCTTATTTTTGTCTGTGTCTTCTATATCAGCTCCCCAAGGGCAGGGATTTGCTTTATTTGTTCTGTTTTGTTTAGTTTACTGCTATAACCCCAAAGTCCTAGAACCATGTCTGGCACATATCAAGTGTTCCATGAATATTTGTTGAATTAAGGCTGAATGTCTATATCCATGGTACCTAGGTAAAGGTCTCACACAGAGTAGGTGCTCAATTAACGTTTATTGAATTGAACTGAGTTCTAAGTTCTGCAGAAGGACTTAGAACAGACCTATTGTACTGGAGTAGTTCAGTGCATGGACTCTGGAATCAAATGGCCAGGATTTGTATCCTTATTAATGTCACTTCTGGCTATGTTACTTAGCTGTGTTAACATCTCTAAGCCTCAATTTCTCACTGATAAAACTAAGATAATAACACTATCCTACTAAGGTTTTTGTTTGTTTGTTTTTTGTTTTGCATATAAAGCACTTAGGACTTTGTAAAGACTCAAAAATTGGTAGCTAAAGACAAAAGAAGAGCAACAAAAAGATAAAGCCTTTCTGGCATGTCATCCTTCCTTCATCCCTCTGCAGACTGAGCTAGGAGAGAGTAAGAGGATGTCCTTGGACAAGTATTCCCAAGTTCTAGTCCAGTCTCACAGAATGGTTTTTCTCACTTCAGATCTCTTCTTATCTCTCTGCCGGTCCTGGACTCCTTTTACTTTTGGCATCCTGAAACTCCTTTCTCCCCAACATAATCATGCAAAGGTGGAGTCAAGAATGTAGGGACTTGTGGGGCAAGGACAAGGACTTATAGCTTCTTCCTAACCCCTGTTCTAAGGGGTGAGTCCCTCACTGGTAGTGGTAGAAGGTCAAGTGTGAGGTCATAGTAATTTCAGGGCCTAAAGGCTGAGAGAGCAATAGTCCTGTGGAGATGGCACTGACAGGAGAGTGAGCCTAATATGCTGCCTTCTTCCTTGGTCCCTTGTAAGAAAGAGCACCTTCCTCCCACCATTCTGCTCCAACATTCCTTTGGTCCCTTCTGCTTCCTTGTCTTTACTTCTGGTGGCCCTAACTCAGAGCAAGCCTGGGAACCCATTGAGCATCTCCCTGCAACTCCCTCTTGAAAGTGGGGTGGGGTGGAGTGGGAGGAGGATAGGCTGGAGTTAGGCATATAGGGGCATGATGAGATTCGGTGCCTGAGCTCTTCTGTAGCCCAAGTTCTCTGCCTTCTCCCTAGGGTCGGTGATACCCCAGAGATCCGCGGGGCTGGGGCTGAGCCTAAGGGTGCCACCGCCTCTGTTCCTTTAAGGGGCTGCTGTTTAGCATTCCTGCCGCTGCCGCTGCCACTGCCTGACTCTGCGCGCTGATTGGCTGGAATCAACTGAGAAGCGAGCCAGGGAGAGATGCTCTTGACTCCACTCAGATCCATCCTGGGGACCACAGCAGAAGCGGTTCTCTCAGTACCCAGACTCTCCCTGGGCTCCCGCTTCTTCTTTGCCCCTGGGCCTTGGCCCAGGAGTCACAACGGGCGACACGGAGCCGCCAGTGCTGGAGGGGGAGCCATGGGTGCGGGGCGGCGTAGGGGCAGAGGCCCCGGGACGCCCGCCCGGCCCCAGGCCCCGCTCCGCCAGGGCGCCCCCACGGGTACCCCCCCCTTCCTGGTCCGAGCAGTGTGAGTGTGCCCGGGAAGCCGGCAGCGGTGGCGGCAGTGGTGGCGGCGGCGTGGAAACAGGCGTGGGCTGGGGGGTCCGAGCTGCGGGGGGCAGTGCCATGCACAAGCATCAGCACTGCTGTAAGTGCCCCGAGTGCTATGAGGTGACTCGCCTGGCCGCCCTGCGGCGCCTCGAGCCTCCAGGTTACGGGGACTGGCAGGTGCCCGATCCCTACGGGCCAGGTGGGGGCAATGGGGCCAGCACAGGTTATGGGGGCTACAGCTCGCAGACCTTGCCCTCGCAGGCGGGGGCCACCCCCACCCCTCGCACCAAGGCCAAGCTCATCCCCACAGGCCGGGATGTGGGGCCAGTGGCCCCTAAGCCAGTCCCAGGCAAGAGCACCCCCAAACTCAACGGCAGTGGCCCCAGTTGGTGGCCCGAGTGCACCTGTACCAACCGGGACTGGTATGAGCAGGTATGGACCTACGGGGGTGGTGGGGGTGGGGGCAGTGGTGGGGCAACCTCAGAGAGCTGGAGAGTGGGGCCCTAGAGGCCTGGAATGCAGCAGGGGCTGCTGGGACTCCAAACTGGTGGACCCTGAGCCCTAGCATTGAATCTGGGCAAAGAGAGGTGGTTGGAAATGTGTGGCTCCTTGTGTGTGTCTGTTTCGGGGGTCTCCATTTGGAGGCAGTTAGAAAGAGCTGTATGTGTCAGGGGGTGAAGGTATGGCGGAGGGGCACATTTTCCTGTGTCGGGGAATTGGGTTTGTCTCAGTGCGGGGGTTTGGTAATGTTTCTGTGTCTGGCAGGGGGCGGGAGGTTTTGCGGGGGCTGTGTGTGGTATGTGTCTCCACAGGAGAGGAGGAGGGGGCATGGTGTTCTGCGTAGGGGGGACATATGTGTGTGTGTGTATGTGTGTGGAGGAAGGCAATGGAGCTTCTGTGAATCTATGTAGAGGGGTCCATGTGCCTGGCTCACCAAGCTTCCTCCCTTGATGCCATGAGTCCCTTTCCATCCCAGTCCCTTTGTGTGTGAATGTGCACATGGACGTGTGGGGATGTGTCTCTGAATGTGAAGGTGTCTCTGTAGATAAGGTTGCAGGGATCATTGTGTTTGTGTGTGTGACTACATGTGTATGTGTGTGAGCATGTGGCTGCAAGAGTGCACGCGTGTGCTTGTGTGTGTGTATGTGTGTGGTATATCCTTGGTGAGAGGCGCTTGACAGGCGGGGGTGGGGGAGCAAGAGACACATCCCAAGCAAGGCTGAGAGGCTGCTGAGAAGGACAGACTCTTTTGTCCAAGCAGTTCTGAAGTGTGTATGCTGAGGTGGGGGTGTTGGGGGGGTGATTGAAGTAAGGAAGCGTCCCCGCTTCAGAGCAGGCATGGTGCCTGGAGCCAGGCAAGGGACAGCTGCCCTGGTGCAGGGACTAGCCCCAGTAGGCCATGTCCCTCTTAGGTACCCCCAGATGTGAGAGAGCTTAGCCCCCAGCCCTGACTTTGCACAGCTTGGGAGCCTCTGGGTGCCGGGCACAACTCTGGCTTCCACTCCCAGTCTAAACTGCCAGCTTAGAAAATGGAAGGAGCATCTGTGGGAGAAGCAGCAAAATGGAGGCTGGGCCGGCAGAGCCAGGTCCCTGGCATACAAAACGGAGGGCCTGTCTGAATATTCAACTCTGCAGCTCCCAGGGTGGGGAGAGAGGATAAGGAGGGCTTGCTGTTGAGGGCAGGTACTGACTGCCCCAAGCTGGTGACCATTCTGGCTGCCTCTGTCCTCCTCTGGGGATCAGATATGCTCTCACCCAGAAGCAAAGGTGGGGACTTCCTGGAGAGAGGAGTCTTCTGTTTTGGCGTTCTGTCTGTCCACACTTACTGGTTCTCTTGTCCCTTGCTTTGGCCCTTTGTCCTCTCTACTGACTGCCATCTCTCCCTTGTTCCTTTGTCCTGGGGCCCTTCCTTTGTAAATACCTTCTTAAGCCTGTCCTGCCTAACTGGAAGACCAGTGCCAATCCCAGAGCTGAGCCAGTTAGCTGGGGTTTCTTTGCCAGGGCTTATACCTGGATGGCCCCTGTCCCCAGCAGCAAGATCCTTGAGTAGAGGTAGGGTAGGGGCTATAGGGTAGACCGCTGGAAGTCAGAAGCCTCTGGGAACCACCTGAGCTGGGCTTAAGGCATGGCTTGTCACACGTGGGCTCACATGGTAGACTAGCCATACAAGAGCTACATGGGTGTCCTTTTGCCTGTGTGTCTGTTGCGTGGTACTTAAGGCAGCTGTATTGATTCTGAGTCTCTGAAGAACCATCACTTCTTCCTCCTGAGATCCAGAACCAGGGTGAGGCTACAGCTGGAGTCCTCCCACCAGCTCCCAGGGCTGCAGGGCAGGAAGTTTTGGGGCCAAACCCAGAAATGGTGGAAGCATGACTAACTAACCCTCTCCCCCTCTCTGCTTCTAGAAGCCAAAGCTGTGTGGGGTGGAGATGGGATGGGGAAGCAGAGCAGGGCATGTGGAGAAACCCCCACCTTGGGTTTCCAGCTTTCCTCTTCTGAGGAAGATGGCAGGGTCAGGAAAGGGACAACATAGCTAGTAAAAGTTTGAAAAGTGCCAGGATACCTGAAGAGAGAGACAAAAGGGCTTCTCCGTTCTTGGGGATGAGAGTGAGAACCAGGGTGCAGGTGCAGAAGCACATTTTCACTTGACACAACTATGTCCTCTCTGGGAGGCCACCTCTGTGGGTTGATCAAACCAACCCTGTGTTTCTGCCTCCTTCCCTTCTCTATTCTCCTATGGCTATTATGTATTGAAGACAATAGGCTCTGTTGTCAATCAGTCTGTGGGTCATCAACTTTTCCCTCATCTGCCATGCTCCTGTCACACTCCTAGCTTTGCCTCTGATTCCTGACCAGATCCCTCCCTGGCCCTTTCTGCTTGGAAACACAAAGGGTTCAGGATCAAAATTCCCTTTGTAGAAAATGAGTTAGGACTTTACCTCCTTCTGCCTATTTGAGGAATTGGGTTCCTGGAACCACAGAAGGAGGTATTCTGAAGAGTGTAACTTTGCTTTTTCTCATGAGCTCTGATGGGGGAAGGGGTTGAGTGACCAAAACATCAATGGCCTTGATAGTTTGCTGTAATCAAAAGAGCACTTAGAGATCCAGGTTCTAGTCCTTGCTCTGCCACTAACCCCCAGTGTGCTCTTAGGCACATTCCATGTTCTCTCCGGGCCTCAGTGTCACTACTTGTCACATGAGTGGAGTGGGACAAGATGATGTCTACTGTCCTTACAGCACTAACGTGGTGGGAGTATGTGATTCCCAAGTTAGGGAGATCTGTGGTTCATAAGGGTAGGGCCACTGGGTACCCACTATGTATGCTGGGTATGGCATGGTTTGCCTGCCATGCTTCATCTCTGCCATCTCCCTTAGGGTATCCCTGAACCACTCTTACTGAACCCTGAGGCCCTGAAGCCCAACCTCTTGGTGGGTGCACCACCGGTGGGTCAGTCTCAGACAATGTGCGCTAACTGAGCAACTGAGTTTAGCGTGAGTTGTTTGGAAGCAAGAGGAAGGGAGTGGCCTCCTTGGGGTCAACCTGTCCCTATCTGTGGCCAAGAGGTGCCCTGGGGTGTACTTGGGCTATCCTACTTTATGGAGTGAGTAAGGAGGCAGATTGATGAGGGGGTAGATACCTAAGAGGTCAAGAGGCTTTGAGGGAACTGCTTGTGTCTTTCCCTAGGTGAATGGCAGCGATGGAATGTTCAAATATGAGGAAATAGTACTTGAGCGGGTGAGTCTACCAGCGGGGAAGGAATGATAGGGGTGGAGAGGGTTGGAGCCTGGCAAAACACATGGAGGGACCTGCATTGAGAGAATGGGGAAACAGCAGCCCTTAGAGGCAACTTCAGTGCATCAATCAATCAACCCACTAACAAATATTAATTGACCTTGCTCACTGAGGCCTAGAAAATTGTGGAAGGGATGGGTTTGCTGAGGCCTCCCTGACAGAATTGTTGGTATAGATTGGGAAACTGCCAGGTTTCTGAGAAATGTGGCCTGGCCTGCCATGGCCCTTTCTGAGGTCTGGAGAAGTTGGTCTGGTACGTAGAGGGAGATGGGGTGCCCAGAACCCTCCTTTGTGTCCCCAGAGTGAACAGACTATGTCCTTCCACCCCTTTCTATAGGGCAACTCTGGCCTAGGCTTCAGTATTGCAGGTGGCATCGACAATCCCCATGTCCCCGATGACCCTGGCATCTTTATTACCAAGATCATCCCTGGTGGAGCAGCTGCCATGGATGGGAGGCTGGGGTGAGATGGCCTGGAAGTAGGGTTATGGGTGGCATGGGCAGGATGGAGATGGGGGGTGGGCTGGCCTGGAAGATGACCTTTCCATTAGATCTGAGAGGGGAAAGAGTAGAGGAGGGATGATGAGGGGAGGAGACAGGAGGGGGAGAAAGTGGGAGAGTGGGTAGAGGGATGGTGGCACAGTGTCATGCCTCTTGGGCTTCCCCTGCAGGGTGAATGACTGTGTGCTACGAGTAAATGAGGTGGACGTGTCGGAGGTGGTGCACAGCCGGGCAGTGGAGGCACTGAAGGAGGCAGGCCCTGTGGTGCGGTTGGTGGTGCGGAGGCGACAGCCCCCACCTGAGACCATCATGGAGGTCAATCTGCTCAAAGGGCCCAAAGGTGCGGCCCTTCTGGTTCCTGTGCTCTGGCCAGAGTCCCTGGCCCCATAGGGAATGGGCTTACTCCTTGCTTTACTCTCCCTGTTCCAACTCATGCCTTTTTTCTTGACCCTTACTGACCTTGTGGGTGGTAGCCTAGTGTTTGGGATCCCTTGGAGAAGCTCCTGTGGTACCAGTGGGTTGCATGGGGTTGGAAGGTTAGATTTGGTATTGACAACACTCTAACCTTTCCTTGTGGTCCTCTCCCACTCCCTGTTGGCTCCTACCCAGGCCTGGGTTTCAGCATTGCTGGGGGCATTGGCAACCAGCACATCCCAGGAGACAACAGCATCTATATCACCAAGATCATTGAGGGGGGTGCTGCTCAGAAGGATGGACGCCTACAGATTGGGGACCGGCTGCTGGCGGTGAGACAGACTTCACAGGGATACCCCAAATGGTAGGGTGGGAAGGAGGAGCTCCAGCATCCTCTCGCTCCACCTGAACCTCACTCAGGGACAAGGCATTATGGGGAATTTCAAGAGTATCATCTGAGTTGTGTTTACTCAAATATCAAAGCTCTAGGTCTTGCCATGGCTCAGGTCCCTTCACTTGCCCTACCCCTACTTCCTGTCTCTGCTCCTCACAGCACTATGCCTTGACCTCTGCTAGCACACTTTTGAATTTCACTGAAAGGGTACCCCCTCATGGATCCCTGGAGAGGCCTTCCCTTCTCCAGAAGTCCTAACCTGAGGCTTCTTTACTTCTAGGTGAACAACACCAATCTGCAGGATGTGAGGCATGAGGAAGCTGTGGCCTCACTGAAGAACACATCTGATATGGTCTATCTGAAGGTGGCTAAGCCAGGCAGCCTCCACCTCAACGACATGTATGCTCCCCCTGACTACGCCAGCAGTACGTACCCATCAGCCACTGTCCCTGGCCTAAAGTCCGGTCCATTGGTTTCTGGAGGGGAAGAACTTCATTCCCCTTGTTAAGAGGGAGCAAGCACAGAGGATAGTGCTCAGAATAACTGAGTCCAGATCTCAGCTCTGTCCCTTAGAGCTGGGTGCCCTTAGACAAGTCCCTTTCACCTCTCTTTAGTATCCTCTTTGGCAAAAAGAGAGCTAATGATATATGTGCTGCCTTCCATGTAGGCCTGCTGCTGCACAGATCAAATGAGATCATGGTTGAGAAAGCCCTTGGAAAACTGTATTAGGCTATAGAGATGTGAGAGATTATTATTAGTCACACCTCCAGTCATGCCTTTCTTTGTAGACTGCCTTGACTTCAGCTCTTTCTCAGACTCACAGGAGTGAGCCCAGGATTTAGAAAGGGACTGTGGAGGAGGAACCCTGGGTGGGGGTGGATGGAGTGAGGAGGAGCCGCCTTGGGAATGAGCATTTCTTGGTCTCTTTTGCACCTAAAGTGGGGTGTGGGGGAAAGTCCTCCGAGGGGGTTGGGGTAGGGTACCTGTACCAGTCTCTGAACTTTTCTCTCCCTTTCTTGATTCCAGCTTTCACTGCCTTGGCTGACAACCACATAAGCCATAACTCCAGCTTGGGTTATCTTGGGGCTGTGGAGAGCAAGGTCAGCTACCCTGCTCCTCCTCAGGTTCCCTCCACCCGCTACTCTCCTATCCCCAGGCACATGCTGGCTGAGGAGGATTTTACCAGGTAAGAGCTTCACCACCACCCCCTATCACAAGGGATGGGGAAGAAGAGGAATCCGTTTCTGGAGGGCCACAGGCCTCTTTGTAGTGTGGAAAAGAAGAGGATAAGGCCTTCATCACTCCTGGCTTTGGGGTCTGGGTCCTTCTCTCAGCCCTTGGGGCTTTGGAAAGGGACAGAGGTAGCTGTAGGGACAAGTTCTACCATCAGGGGGAGTGCTGAATGTGTAGCTCGGATCCGAAAATGCGGATGAAGGGTAGGGTGGGGCGTTCAGGGGGCTGCGAGTTTCCTGTCCTGAGATAGTAGCAGCCCCCTCCGCTGCAACCATTTCAAATCAGAGAAGAAAGCAGTCCGGGTGATGGGGTTGGTTGGACTCGGAGAGGCTGACCGGCTCAGAGGCCTAGCGGGGAACAGCCCCGCCCCACTGGTGGCGGTGGCTGCGCCGGCCGGCAGTGGAACGGGTCCGGCCGGCTGGGGTTCCCGGGGACAGGTTTGCGGGGTGGGGCCTGGTAGGCTGCTGGGCAGGCTGCAGTGGAGCCGGAAGGGGTGGCAGACGAGGGAGAGGCAGAGGAGCCATGGAGAGGGCCCGCAAGTTCTCAGGTTCCAGCTTGGCCTTGGGCTTGGGCTTGGGATCGGCCTCGGCTTCTGCCTGGAGGAGGGCTTCACAAAGGTGGGCCTGGCCGCTCCGTTCTCTGCGGCCCGGAGGGGATGTCAGGTAGGAGTGCAAGGTTATGGAGCAACAGCATCTGAGACTGGGGAAGGAGTCTCACCTTTGAGATTGAGAGCAAGAAAGGAGGCGCCTTGCTTGGGGCTGGGGACCCCCTCCAATGACAAATGCTTATAACAAGTGAAGGGAGCGGGTGATGGGTGAGGAAAGTGTGCTGGGAGTCTGGTTGTATGGATATCAATACATGTGCAGCTATTTGCTCTCACCTGATGACACTGTGACTATTTACAGAGGGGTTCCTTAGATATGGTTAGTTTCACTCAGGTTTTTCATGAGCTTGTGTCCTCTCTTCAGTCTGGCTCCTAAGCTCCTTTTGGGGTCCTGGGATATCCTTTCTTTTAACTTCCTTTCTTCCTTCCTTCCTTCCTTCCTTCCTTCCTTCCTTCCTTCCTTCCTTCCTTCCTCCCTCTCTCTCTCTCTCTCTCTCTCTCTCTCTCTCTCTCTCTTTCTTTCTTTCCTTCTTCCTTTCCTTTCCTTACTGGCCTCTAGCAATCCCCCCACCTCAACCTCCCCAGTAGCTGGGACTACAGGTGATAGCCACCTCACCCAGCTCTAGGATTTCTTTATCTCTGTCTCCACATCACCTGGCAGAGGTACATAGGGGTACCTACTGACTAAATATGTTGTTGAGAAAGGTAGGAGGGGTCATAGTTGGTGGGTGGGAATTTTGAGACTGCAGAGTAGCATGTGTAAAGTAAGTATGCACATCTTGTATGGGTGGTGAGTGCAATCAACCCCAGGGTTCCTTTTCTTATAGTCCAGGGTCCATAACACTGATTAGTAGGATAGGAGAATCTAGGAAGGAAAAGAATCAGTGAATGGGCTCTGACATTTTGTCTCTAGAGTTGAGGGTGTTTGTTGACCTGAGAAGAGAAGGGACTGTCCACTGAGAAGCTGACTCTAAGGCTTCAGGAAGAAGGGAGGGAAGAGGAACTGAAACTTGGCACCTGACAGAAAATAGCAGCCAAACAGGTTTCAAGAGACAAAGGGAGAAACAGGGTAGCATACATAGGGACCCAAGTCCTTACTCCCTACAGCCAGTATGGTTCTTGTTCCAGGCTGACCTTCACAGGGATAACAGTTCATATCTACCTTGTCCTGACTCCTCCACTTCTTTCCCACCAGAGAGCCTCGAAAGATCATCCTGCACAAGGGATCCACAGGCCTTGGCTTCAACATTGTAGGAGGAGAGGATGGAGAAGGCATTTTTGTCTCCTTTATCCTGGCAGGAGGCCCAGCTGACCTGAGTGGGGAGCTGCGGAGAGGAGACCGGATTTTATCGGTGAGAAGACAAAGGCACGGTGGGAGGATGGGAGTTATGCCAGTCTGAAAGGAAGAGGGGAGATATTGCTTCCTCCAAGGAATGCTTTGGATGAGGGAAGGGCTAAGAACTGGAGAACACTTACATTACATTTTTAAAATAGACATCCTTAGTGAGGGATAGGGACCAAGACCAGACTTAACCTTGAGGAGGAAATGAATGTCTCTTGGATCTTAACCTTAATTGGCATTTGACCTCTATGAAGATATATATACATTTTTGCAGTTTTTGACTGGGGCTGGGTTTGAACCCACCACCTCTGGTATATGGGGCTGGCGCCCTACCTCTTTGAGCCACAGGCGCCGCCCTGAAGATATATATATTTTTTGTTTGTTTGTTTATTTGTTTTTTGGGGGGCAGAGACTCACTTTGCCTTGGGTAGAATGCCGTGGCATCACAGCTCACAGCAACTTCAAACTCGCAGACTTAAACGATTCTCTTGCCTCAGCCTTCTGAGTAGCAGGGAGCATCTGCCACAATGCCTGGCTATTTTTAGAGACAAGGGGGTCTCACGCTGGCTCAGGCTGATCTCCAACCCATGAGCTCAGGTAATCCACCTTCCTCAGCCTCCCAAGTGCTAGGATTATGGGCATGAGTCACAGCACCTGGCCCTCTGTGAAGATAATTATTACACTAGAGATGTATCCTTTAGGTCTTGTTTTAGGGACAAGATTGGACTACTGGGAAACACATGAAACACATCTGAATGCTCAGGGATGGGCTGCCTATATCCCTCTTCCTCCTAACTGCTAGGACTGAGGACTCTCCTTCTGGAGTGGCTCACAGCTTCTGTCTTTGGACAGGTGAATGGAGTGAACCTGAGGAATGCAACTCATGAACAGGCTGCAGCTGCTCTGAAACGGGCTGGCCAGTCAGTCACCATTGTGGCCCAGTACAGACCTGAAGGTAAGGGAAGGTGGGAAGTGATGATGTGGAGGGATTTGTATTGGCTTTTGCCATCGTAGGTAATAAAGCCACTTATTCAGTTTCCTTCTACCTAGGGCAGTAACCTCTTCCTCTTTCCCTTTCCTTCTGGATGGGGGTTTGTCTTGGTGTCTAGGAAGCATCAGTCCAGGCCAGGCATCCTCAAACTACAGCCCTTGGGCCACATGCGGCTGCCAAGGACATTTATCCGGCCCGCTGGGTGTTTTTGCCTCCCCTGCCTGTCCTGCTTAGCAGCTAACTTGTCCCAGGGCCCGCAGTCCAGCCCTCCAACGGTCTGAGGGACAGTGAACTGGCCCCCTGTTTAAAAAGTTTGAGGACCTCTGGTCCAGGCTATGCTCGCGGCTTACTGATCAGGGCTGCAGTTCAACTAAAGACCAGTAGTGGGCAGCAGCCTACGGGAAGAAGTGCAGAAATTAGGGCGGCGGGAAAAAGGGGAGGGGGCAGAAGGCTGAGAGGCAAAGACAGGGAAAAGAACAACTCTTGGTTAGAAGGACCTCAGAGAGAAGAGATTCTACCTCTCAAGAGATCATGGGTCAAACTTTTGTGATCACCCTACTTTCCTCCCCTCATCAATTTGAACGTGAAAGAGCCATAAAACGCACTGAAAAAGTGATAGAATGCTCTGAGAGTAGCGAATCGCCGAACTATCCAGTCCTCCTACCGGGGGCCGTCTTTGTACTCTAATCGAGCATTCCCCGGGCTGGAGCGAATGGGTGGGGCTAGTTATGCAAATGAAGTTTGATTGGCTGTGGCCAACCGTGGCCCAGGTGCCGAGGTGAGTTGCTGGGAGGCGCGCACTTGCCTGTCGGCCGGCGGGATACCCATTGGCCAGTCGAGCTCGGCCTCCACCCGCACGCTCCGCCCCTGACTCTGGCGGAGGGCGGCGGGCGCCCCTCCTTTCCCCCCTCACGCGCCTCAGGCGTCTCCTCCCCCCCTCCTCTCTCCTCCCTCTTCCCTCCTCCCGCGCGTCCCGCTTTGTGTCCGGGGTCTCCCGCACAGGTTGGAGGGACTGGCCTGAGCTGGCGTTATCTCAGCACTAGACCTGGACTCCGACCGGGCCCCAGGTGAGGTGGGGCGGATGGGAGTCATGCCCCCCTCAGTCCTCTCCTAGCCTCTCTACGGTTCTGTTCTCAGCCTTCTTTCCCAACACTGCACACCCAGCTCTGCCCTCTCCTCCTAACTCCTTGGCTGCTTATCCTCAGCCTCCGTCTGAGCCCCTCATGAGGGCCCCTTGGAGAGCCGCGCGGGGTGGAGCGCCAGCTCTCCGGCCACTGGGCCCTTTCTGGCCTTTACTTCTTTGCCATCACCGTTCCCCACCCGTGAAGTGTCTTCCCTTCTCACCCCAGGGCCTAAGTCCTCCCTGCAGCCCTCTTCCTGCTTCCTGCTGCGCCCCCAGCAACTCTCTAATCCATTTTCTCCAAGGAGTTTTCCTAAATCTTCCTCTTCCTCCACACGCGTTTCTTCACCCAACCTGGCAACCTCTGGGAACACCCAAGATTGGTTTGGTATTCTCCTGCCCCTCTCCCTTTTGTTTCTAAGGTTCTCATGCTATTGCCGAATTCTTTTTCTTCCCTTTCCCCTTTGTAAGGCGGCCTTTGTCCCTAAGGGCTGCTGCGCCTCCGGGATCTCTTTGGACACCTAGGCCCTGTGGGTCAGTTACTGAGGTGGAGGAAGGGGCCTCTTCCAGGCAGGTGCTCTAGTTCCGTGATGAGAAGCGGAGAGACAGGCAGCCCTGTCGTCAAGCTGAGGGGAGTCGCCTACCTGTGTCCTTTCTGTTCCCATTCCCTGCTTGTTCAGTGCCTCAAGAGCCTGTAGGGAAAGAAGAGAGAGGGCCTGCCACTTTTTGCCGGAGGCTTTTTTTTTTTTGAGATAGAGCCTCGAGCTATCCCCCTGGGTAGAGTGCAGTGACATCACAGCTCACAGCAACCTCCAACTCCTGGGCTCAAGCAAGTCTCCTGCCTCAGCCTCCCAAGTAGCTGGGACCACAGGCACCCGCCACAACGCCCAGCTATTTTTTGGTTGCAGTCGTCATTGTTGTTTGGCAGGCCCGGGCTGGATTCGAACCTGCCACCTTAGGTGTATGTGGCTGGTGCCTTAGCCACTTGAGCCACAGGTGCGGAGCCTGCCCAAGGCTTTTTTAATGGTGGATGGAAGTGTAGGAAGTTAACTACAGGGTGTCCCAAAGTTCACCATATATAGAAAAATTAACAAACTCATATTTGTTTTATATTTATATATCAATAAGTAGAGAGTATTTTGTAAATATTTTGTAATGACTCTTTTGTAAATAAAAATACGTTTGGCTACTGTATGTATGGTGATCTTTGGGACACTCCTGTAACTGGATAGCTTGTTGGTCTGAGGTAATGGGAAAGATGGAGGCAAATGGGCATTTTGAATCATTTCTCTCCATGTTTAGTTTTCAGCTTACTGACAAGGAACATACCTTAGGGTTATTGTTTTTATGAATATGTGTGTGCTATTTGCTTCTCAGTGTAGAGCTAACCATCTAATTTTTATTAGTCGCTAATATTTATCCATTTAATGGCCACAACTTAGACAAAGTAGGTTCTGCAAAGGAAATGGTTTCTGTTGCATGTGTTTGTGTGTAGGAGAAATTGATGTTTCTTTCGGTTTTGTTCTGTGATGTTAGACACATGGAAACAATACTGTGAATTTGTGTGGTGGTGGTATGTTGGAAACTGGTAACTGTGCATTCTGTGACTTTTGTTGGGAGAATCCAACTGGTTTGCTTAAAAAGCTGCAAGTTGTCCCAGGTAAGGGGATTCCTGCAGTGTTTATTGCTCTTTGAGTATCTCTCTCTCCCTTTTTTTTTTTGAGACAGAGTCTCAAGCTGTCCCCTTGGGTAGAGTGCTATGGTGTCATAGCTCACAGCAACCTCCAACTCAAGTGGTCCTCTTGCCTCAGGTTTTCTATTTTTAGTAGAGACGGGTCTTGCTTGCTCAGGTCTTGAACTGGTGAGCTTAAGCAATCCACCTGCCTTAGCCTCCCAGAGTGGTAGGATTACAGGCATGAGCCACTGCGCCTGGCAGTGTTTGAGTATATTTGTGCGAGTTTATATTGTAGGTTGAGGTGCTATCTTATATTAGTCTTTCTGGCATTTGCTAGGTAAGACATTTCTTTTCTTGGGATTTAGTTGAACTGTTGTTACGGTTTTGCCACCCTATCTTCTTTGTTTGGTTTGGTAAATCCAACAGGGCCCCAACACTTGAAAGTGCTTTTTTTTTTCCATTAAAAATAGACCCTTGGAAACTGGTCCAGAGGGACTATTAAATTCTACCGGGTTCTGAACTTTGATAACATGCTAGTTTTTAAAAACTCCATGTTGGTCATTTTTATAAATATATAATTCTTTGGAGGATTGCATCATGGTGGGTATTTATAAAACACATAATCCAAGTATATGTCTGTTGGCAAAAATGGCAGAGACTTTGCCTATTACTGGCCAAGTAAGCATTCATTATTTGGATATTTTTCACATGGAATGTTACAGCTGGAAAGATCATGTAGACTGCATACTGGAACAATGATAGGGGAGTCAGGATGTGACTTGCCTAAAGTCCTGATGGGAAAGTTGCACAGGGTCAGCAATCAGTTTAATTTTGAGGCCTACCAGTTTGGACAGACCAGGCTTGTGAACACCTGAGAGACCTAAGACCTAGTTAAAAGTGGAGGAGCAAGAAGAAAGGGATTGGGGGAAATAATAGATGCTGAAAAGAGTGAGGGAAAGATGCATGTGGAGGGGAAAGTTGGAGTGATGTTTGTGGTGGCCACTGACACACTGTTGCCAAAATAGTGCAGCCCTTAGCCAGATAGGGTTTAAAGTGAGTACTTAAAATGTAGCTTTGAGGCTTGGCACCTGTGGCTCAAGTGGCTAGGGTGCCAGACACATACACCTAAGGTGGCGGGTTCAAATCCAGCCCGGGCCCGCCAAATAACAATGATGGCTGCAACCAAAAAAAATATCCAGGTGTTGTGGTGGGTGCCTGTGGTCCCACCTACTTGGGAGGTGGAGGCAGGAGACTCACTTGAGCCCAGGAGTTGGAGGTTACTGTGAGCCATGGGCACTCTACCCAGGGGGACAGATTGAGGCTCTGTCTCAAAAAAAAAAAAAAATGTAGCTTTGACTAATTAGGAAAAGTAAAAACAATTTTTTTCCTTTTTAAAAAGGCTTTAGTTTGGCAGTGCCTGTGGCTCAAAGGAGTAGGGCACCAGCCCCATATGCCAGAGGTGGTGGGTTCATACCCAGCCACGGCCAAAAACTGCAAAAAAATAAAAATAAATAAAAATAAATTTTTAAAGGCATTAGTTAGATATAAGTCATTTTCCATACAGTTTTCCCATTTAGGTATATAATTCAATGGCTTTAGGCCCAGAGTTGTGCCTCTAATACACTGCAGTAAATTTTAGAACATTTTGTTACCTCTCATATTAATACATAGAGGGTACAAGCATTGGAAGAGTTATAGGTTTAGGACAATTCCTTGCTAGTGTATCTCCCCTGGACACTTAGGGACTGGATGGCAACTTCGGAATATTCTAACCTTGAGATTCTTTCATGTGTCCAGTGTGCTTACTGTGGGTTAAATTCATAATGAAGTATAGGAGGTACATCTTTCTATTGTGCCTAGAATGAATGTTTACAAGTGTTTTTATGATGAAGCTTTGGAAAATATTAAAATAGAAGTATAAATGCTAAATGATAAAGTACCACAGTGATAAATGTTATTTAATAGTTTCACTCCTGATTGCTCCAAACTGTTGTGGACACAGCAATCCTACCTATTACCTAAAAATAGCATCATGTTCTTGGGTATCTATAATCCTTCTTAAAATTCAGATTGAAAATTTAAACAACTGGCTCTTGGCAAAGGCTCTCTCCTAATCTATTCTAAAATGAAAAATATTTTTCTGTGACTTGTGGAATTTCTCTACCAAGGGAAGGATGGGCTTTGTATTATAACACTTTAAGATCTCCCACATTTTCCCCTAAGTTACATTGTGTCAGCCACTGGTTGTAAACTGAGCTGATATTTTTTTTGGAAAGGCCTTCTGTTTTTAGAGTAGAACCTGATCTTAAAATCAGGAAGTGAGCCAGAAAATTGGTCACTAAGGTAGCTAAAGTGGGAACTGATCCTTTGTGACCAGTCTTTTCAACTGAAATATAAATCCAGACAGACTGGAGGTACAGGAGTGAGAATGAGAGTTTTTCTGTAACTTACTTTAAGGTGCTGAATAAGCATACTTCCACAGTGGAAACACCTGTGGGTAAGGTCTGGAAGAGTTAAGGGTGAGTGTTCACAATAACTTGAAAACATAAAAGGGACAGTTTCCCCATAATATTTATGTAACTATCTCATCTCCTCCTGTTTAAGAATGAAGGAGATAAAATCTCTTAAGAACAGAGGTGAAGTATACCAAGGCAACGAATTAAAGTTCTGAAACTTTGCCATCTTACAAGAAGGCTATGGTAAGGAAGAAAGAAAATGAATTCCTATAAACAGAATTTCTACCCTCTGAACAAATTGAGGGCAGTTAGTATTGTATTTACCAGTGCCTTTGTGTTCCCAGCATCTAGTTAGAGCCTGGCATATGGTTTGTTGAATTGAATTATTGAGTATTTTCAGATACTTTTGTTAAGCATTAATATTCAGGGCATCTCTGTGGAATATAGGTGGTATTGTCCCTATTTTAAAGATGAGGAAAATGATGGTTGGAAAGGTTGAGTTACTTGCTCAGGGTCACTTAGCCAGTAAGGCAAAGAATAAAAGTTTGAAGTCAGATTTCCTGAGAACTTTGGGTCCCAGGCTTTTGTGAGCCCCCTCTCCCTGTCCAGATATATCTGAACACAGCAGAAGATAACACTCTGAGACTCTTCAGGTGCCAGAAACTGTTGTTAACAAATGGAGTAAACCAATTCCTAGGTTTTAGTCTTTTTTTTTTTTTTAAGACAGAGTCTCACTTTATTGCCCTGAATAGAGTGCCTTAATGTCACAGTTCACAGCAACCTCGAACTCTTGGGCTTAAGTGATTCTTTTGCCTCAGCCTCCCAAGTAGCTGGGATTACAGGTGCCTGCCACAACGCCCGGCTATTTTTATTTTTTGGTTGTAGTTGTCATTGTTGTTTGGCAGGTCTGGGCTGGATTCAAACCCACCAGCTCTGGTGTAGGTGGCTGGCGCCCTAGCTGCTGAGCTACAGCTGCCAAGCCCCCAGCTTTTAGTCTTAATGGCCACAAGTACCTGCCTCATTGGAAGATGTAACCTGAGGGTAGAAGGGCTACTAGAAGCCTGAGGGAGATCCTTTCTCCTGCAGAAGGAAAGTGGATTTAGGAAGATTACTAGGGAATGATATTGTGGGGGAACCCCAGGAGGAGCCAAAAGATGGGAGATGGCTTGCCTGACTTAATTGTAAATGTATACAGGTTTAAGAATATTAATACAGTATGTAGGTATTTCTCAGTTCTTCAAATGAAATGGAGTTATATTTATCATTTATTTTTTATGACCTTACAATTAACTTATTTAAGGGCATACTTCAGTGGTTTTTAAAATGTTCACAGAGTTGTGCAACCATTCACCACAGGCAGTTTTTAGAATTTCATTGCCTTGTACCCTTTACTTGTCACTGCCCCCCCACCTTCCCATCCCCCTCAGCTTTAAGCAACCACTTGTCTACTTTCTTTCTATCTCTATGGATTTGCCTATTCTGGACATTTTATATAAATGGATTCATGTAATATGTGCTCTTTTTTTGACTGGCTTCTTTCCTTAACAAACGTGTAATATTGTCAAGATTCTTAGTGTTATAGCATGTATCAATACTTTATTCCTTTTTATGGCTGAATAATACTTAATTATGTGTACATGGCACATTTTGTTTGTCAGTTGTGAACAGTTGAGTTGTTTCTGCTTTTGCTTATTATGAATAATGCTCTGTGTACATCTGTGCACACATTTTTGCATAGATGAGTGGAATTGCTGGAACATATGGCAATTCTATGTTTAACCTTTTGAGTAATGATCAGGCTACTTGGCTTAGGCTGCAACATTTCATATTCCTATTGGAAGCGTATGAGGGTTCTAATTTCTCTACATCCTCCTTAACATTTTTTTTCTTTTTCTTTCTCCCAACACTTGTTATTGTCAGTCTTTTTAATTCTAGCCATTCTGGTAGGTGTGAAGTGGTAGGTATCTCATTGTGGTTTTGATTTGCATTTCCCTGATGACTAATGATGTTGAGTATCATTTCACGTGCTTATTGTTTGCTGTTCAGTTTTGCTTGCTTGGTCCCCTGATGTGATTCTCCAAATTGACTTGAGACTGGAGCAAGCCAACTGTGTTACTAGCCAAGGGGATAACTACCTCTCACTCTTATCTTTGTGTGTGCTGGAGGAGTTTAAGGTTTTGGGTGTAGATAATTTTAGCTAGGAATGCTGACCTGATAAAAATGATAGGACCCACCTTTTAAAAAAACTTACTGAGATATAATAATGCACATACTGTACAATGTACCTATTTATTTTTTAATTTCAGATTAATATGAGGGTACAAATGATGTGGTTACAATGTTTGTACTTGTTAGATAAGTCCCTGTTATAGTGTGCCCCTCTATAGGGGAGGTGTGCCATATTCCTTTACCATTAGGTGAGGGCACACCAATCCTCCTCCCTCCTCCCTTCTCCCTCCTATTGCCCCCAACTTGAATTAAATTCAGTTTGTCTCTTGTGTGGGCATGTATTAGTTATCTACTGACTTCATATTAGTATTGAGTACATTGGAAACTTGCTTTTCTATTTTTTTCTTTTTTTTGAGACAGAGCCTCAAGCTATCCCCCTGGGTAGAGTGCTGTGGCTTCACAGCTCCCAGCAACCTCCAACTCCTGGGCTCAAGCAAGTCTCCTGCCTCAGCCTCCCAAGTAGCTGGGACCACAGGCACCCTCCACAACGCCCGGCTATTTTTTGGTTGCAGCTGTCATTGTTGTTTGGCGGGTCCGGGCTGGATTCGAACGCGCCACCTTAGGTGTATGTGGCTGGTGCCTTAGCCACTTGAGTCACAGGCGCCAAGCCGAGGCTCTGTCTTAAAAAAAATTTTTTTTTGAATAGACCAAAAGCAGAAAATTAACATATTTTGTGTAGATATGTACATTAGGGACCTGGATAGATATCCTTTGGAATTATTAAAAGGAGAAAGAAATTTTCAGATTTTAGGTTAAATTCCAGGTTGGATTATTAAGAGTTGTTTTGTAAATGCTCAGAAAAAGTAGTGAGCACTAGGAACCAATATTGGTTCACCAAGATCTAAGAAGTCATGTTAGCCAGACAGGAAATATGGTAGATGTGATATAACTAGATTTCAGCAATAAGATAGCTGGGTGATAATAGTGATAATATATTTAAGTGGATTTGTCTGGAACTAGCTAAATGAATAGTCCCAGAGGAAAATGATTAATGAGCCAAGAACAGTTTCTAGTGCATGTGTGTCCTGGCTTTGTCCTTGGGCCTGTCCTGTTCAGTGTGCCTCCCCACTCCCTCAAATTATATTTATTTTCTCCTAGATTTAAAAGTATTACATTTAGATTTATATAAAATTGGAAAATATAGAAAAATACAAAGTAAAAAAAATATTTTTAAAACTTTATTCAAATTGATATTAGGGTACAATATTTAGGTTACATTGTTCTCACTTCCAGGGTAAAGTTTCATTTGTAGAAGAGCCCCTATTTTTTGGTTGCAGGTGTCATTGTTGTTTGGCAGGCCCGGGCTGGATTCGAACCTGCCACCTTAGGTGTATGTGGCTGACGCCTTAGCTGCTTGAGCCACAGGCACTGAGCCCACTTTGAGGCTTCTTTGCCACTTTCTGCCCTCTCATTTAGTCTTAAGAAATTATTTTTTTGTAATTTATACTTACTGATTTGATAATTTTTTGATACGAAGAGTTTAGGACTATTTGCAGATTTGAAATTTGCTTCTTCTACATTATATTAAAGATTAAATTAGAATAGCCTTAGGTTTGATTTCTTATAGACCTCATTGGTTTAGTCATAAAATAATAATTATGCCATAATTGGAAGGGACCTTAAAATTGCCTAGTTTTAGAGGTGTTAGATTGTTGAAATAATAGATCCATAATTAGGAATTAACCCAAGTAAGGGGCTTCATTTTCATTAATTATTTTTATAGAGACTAGTTCTCAGTTCCTAGAAATGTTGTAATATTTGGCAATTCATAATCCTTATTAACAAGTGTCTTCTTTTTTTTTTTTTTGAGACAAAGCCTCAAGCTGAGCCCCTGGGTAGAGTGCCATGGCTTCACTGCTCACAGCAACCTCCAACTCCTGGGCTCAAGCGAGTCTCCTGCCTCAGCCTCCCAAGTAGCTGGGACCACAGGCGCCTGGCACAATGCCCGGTTATTTTTTGGTTGCAGCCATTATTGTTGTTTGGCGGGCTTGGGCTGGATTCGAACCTGCCACCTTAGGTGTATGTGGCTGGTGCCTTAGCTGCTTGAGCCACAGGCGCCGAGCCAACAAGTGTCTTCTTGATGGCCTTATTTTACTTGCAGCTCCATCCATTTCTTTCTTTCTTTTATTATTATTATTTTTTTTTAGAGACAGAGTCTCACTTTGTTGCCCTTGGTAGAGTGCTGTGGTGTCATAGCTCACAGCAACCTCCAGCTCTTGGCCATAGGCAATTTTCTTGCATCAGCTTCCCGAGTAGCTGGGACTACAGGCGCCCGCCACAATACCCTGCTATTTTTTTGTTGTTGCAGTTTGGCCAGGGCCAGGTTCAAACCTACCACCCTCTGTATATGGGGCCAGCGCCCTACTCACTGAGCCACAGGCATCTCCCCAGCTCCATCCATTTCTTTAAAAAACATGAGCCATAGTGTTGGGACAGAGGTTTGTAATTCTGACACATCCTGAGGGTTTATACTCCAAAGGCAACTATAGGAACCTAAATCACAATTCATATTTATCAAAATCTGTGACTCTCCACTGAGGTTGTTACTTCACTTAAACTCTTCTGTTATTTTTCACAATTGGTGATTCCTTTGAGCCTCGGGGCAGCTCAGCAATGGAAAATCAGGGCTGTCTGAGTATGAGATTTGAATGCCTGCACTTCCATAAGACTGAATGAGCTTTCTGGGCAGCTGTTTATTTATTTTGAGTTTTCAGGCAACCAAAATATGAGCTATTATTCAGTCGTGTCTTTCCTATTCAGTATTCATGTGGGGACTAAAGATCATAATGACCTTCTCTATTTTACTTTACTTATTTATTTATTTAGAGATAGATTCTCACTATGTTGCTCTTGTTAGAGAGTGCTGTGACATCACAGCTTACAGCAACCTCAAACTCTTGGGCATAAATGATTCTCTTGCCTCAGCCTCCCGAGTAGCCAGGACTATAGGTGCCCACCACAATGTCTGGCTTTTTTTTTTTTTATTGCAGTTGTCTTTGTTGTTTAGCAGGCCTGGACTGGGCTCGAACCTGCCAGCCTCGGTGTATGTGGCCAGCGCCCTACTCATTGAGCTACAGGCGCTGCCTATTTTACTTTATTTTTATTTGCATCTTCTCATTGCTTCTGCCTGTCACATCTATGTGTTCGAAGTCTGTCACCTACTTGTCTCCCCAGTGTTGTCATTTCTCAATCTGATAGATATGGCTTTTATTCTCCCTTTTATATCTTCATTCAAATCATTGTTAGTCAATACTGCATGCAGAGTAAGTGCCCTTTGTTGCTACCGTTTGTTTCCTATCTCTATAACATTTTCCCTGCCTATAATCAAATAGGACAAAGGAACTTAATATAGGTTGATAAACTAAACACCTTTCAGCTTTTCCAAATTAAAAAATAAATGTCTTTTTTATTCTTAGAAGACAATTTTTTTTTGTTATTGGGAAGGTAGATAGATTTGAAAACAAGTCTTCGAGGGAAGACGGATTTAGAGGCCTAGGTGTGTGTCTAGTTCACAATAGTGAACATGGTAGTTTCAGGCCCCTTTGATACTTTCTTGGGCAATTAACCTATATTTTGGAATGTCTGGCAATGTTAGTGTTTTGCAGAAGTGGTTTGTGGTTTTATTGGTCAGTTTTTAGCATGTTTGGGTGGGTAGAAGGAGAAAGTTTGTATTTTTTTCTCTTGCATTTGTCTAAGGAGCCAGAATTTAAGAATTACAGAGTCCAGGTTTGTCCTGTCAGATCTCTATATCCAGTTAGCACATTCAGTAGATCTTTGTTGACTCAACAGGGGTGCAGACCACTGTACTAAATTTACTTTGAGAAGGAAATAAAAACCACATCAAGGAACTTATAGTTTAGTAATGGAAATGATATCACCACAAATTCTGAGCACTAGATTTTAAAATGGAGAGGTAGTGGAGGATCTGGAAACTACGTCAGATGAAGAATGGTTAAGGAAGTAACTATATTTAGCCTGGAGAGGAGATAACATTTTGTGGACCTGATGGCCATTCTCTGTTATGGCTGATATCCCACTTTTTCCTTGTCTCCTAGGACAAAGCTTAGATCCTTTGCCTTTGGTCCTTTCTTGCCCTACATCCAATCAGATGTTAGTTTTTCTCTTTTATAGCTCTAACATATTTCTTGATTTTTGTCCCTTTCTATCCTTATTGCCTTCATACTCTGTCAGGCCTTTGATAATGTGCCAGTAGTATATGTATTAGTATAATACCTTTGATCTGTGCTAGTAGAATAGCTTCTTAGTCTCTGTTCTCTCTCCCTCTGTCCTCTAGTCTATATTATACTCCCAGAATAATTTTTTCCCAAACCTAGTTCTAATTGTATCACTTTTCTATTTAAACACTTAGTAGCAGTTCTCAGGACCTAGAAAGAAAAGTCCTATCTTAATCTCTTAGTATCTGGCTCCCAACCTGCTGTCACTTCCCTTTCCACATGCACTCTGCCTTCTACTCCATTTTATTCTGTAATTTTGGAACCTGCTCCACTCTTTTCCAGCTCAGATCTTCCACCTTCTTTTAACTGTTCCTTCACACTGTTACGAAGAACAGAACAGATTATCTTTTGTGCTGTCTTAGACACAAAATTAGGACCAGCTGGCAAAAGAGTTGGCCCTCAACCCCAGAATTTTCTCTTGAGTAGTATTGTCTAATAATTTAGAATTAGAGGCTTGGTGCCTGTGGCTCAAGTGGCTAAGGCACCAGCCACGTACACCCAAGGTGGCGGGTTCGAATCCAGCCCAGGCCCGCCAAACAACAATGATGGCTGCAACCAAAAAATAGCCAGGCGTTGTGGCGGGCGCCTGTGGTCCCAGCTACTTGGGAGGTGGAGGCAGGAGACTCGCTTGAGCCCAGGAGTTGGAGGTTGCTGTGAGCTGAGATGCCACGGCACTCTACCCAGGAGGACAGCTTGAGGCTCCTGTCTCAAAAAAAAAAAAATTAGAATTAGAGAGCTCCCTAGCTTTGGACATGTTTCAGCAGAGACTGGAGGGCTACCTCATTTGGGTGCTGTAAGAGCAGGGTTTACTAAGGCCTGTGGGAAATAAACAAAAATAGAAAGCATGATC